>JABFFE010001037.1:0-17385 GCA_013623625.1 Fusarium setosum | reverse complement strand
CTGTATGATGGAAGTTGGTTCGTCATGAGGCGGGCGGGAAAAGCCAAAAGCTGACGGCATCATCGGGGACAGTGCCCCGTAGGATGTCCGATCAAAGACATGGACTTTTGCAGAAACACGAGCTCGTGGCTGGCAAGGTTTGCATCATCGACGACCCTTTGCAGTCTGAACCGAGCCTATCTGAAACAAAGAGGGGGAAATGAGATAGGGATCATGACAGGAACAGCCTCTCTCAAGCTAGGAACCAACATACTGCGCAACACCTGTTTGTTTGAGCAAAACCAACCTGAGAGAGTAGCAGGTCTGAAGTAAATAGAGTGTGTCACAATGCCCGACGTAAGGGCCCGTGAGAACAGCTGGGTAGGTACACCAAGGAAGCAAACAAATACGAATTCGGTCTGTCGGTCGGTCGCTGCGGTGTGCAATTAAGGCCTGCGATCCGCAACCGAGCGACCCGAAAAGGAAACTAGGGGGTGGGAGGGAAGCATGATTTTTAGCTTCAACGACTTTTTTCTGACTACAACACTGACGATCAAATTAGTAGGCTCAGAAGGAAGAAGAAGAGAAAGTAAGCTTACGAGGGAAGGAACGTGGCTTTTCAATTGGGGAAAGAACGAGCAAAGGAGTAAAAAAAAGGGAAGGCGAAGGATTGCTCCTTGCCTCGAGCCGAGCAAGGCTGGGATCCTTCTTCTACATTGCGATTGTCGGACCTTGATTGATCGTCTTCCGAGTGTGCCCCAGGTTCACAGACAGCGGCCTGTTTCCACTGACGGTGACGCTTCTACCCAGTTTTGTCTCTGTTAATATAAAAGGCACCCCCTTGTCTTTCTTTTAATGTGAACCTGGACTCGAAGTGATCATTACCAGTTGCAAGTGAATCAAACACTATTGTTCACCAAACATCCACGCACACAACAACACAAAGAATCACCTACATTCAACACTCGCATATCTTTCCAAGCTCTCTCTCTCTCTCACTTCCCACTTCTTCCTACCAAACAAACACTCCGCTTACTCTATCCACCATGCGCTTCTACTCCATCGCCGCCCTCCTCCTGGGCGCCACCTCGGCCCTCGCGTTCCCCGCCAACGAGAAGCGCGACGCCTGCTGCTGCTGCGACATCTCCCAGCCCGCCATCGTCTGCCACCAACAGGCCGCCAAGAGCTGCCTCTGCGCTGACGTGATGTGCCCGGCCAACGCCCCTACCCAGTGGCCCGACTCGAAGCCCACCACTACCTCTACCGCTGTCGTCGGCGTCGTCGAGCGTGCTGAAAAGGTCCCCGAGCCTACATCTACACCTGCTCCCGTCAAGCCCTGCTGCTGCTGCAATGTCGGAAAGGGCCAGATCGTCTGCGAGGTCCGCCCCGAGAACGAGGACCAGACGTGCATGTGTCCTGCCGTCATGTGTCCTGAGGACGCCCCTACTACCACCACCTACGTGAAGGCCAAGGAGACGGGTAACTAGAGGAAAACAGTCAACAAAAAGGGGGGGATATAGCGAGGTGAATATGATATGAATTCTTTTTTTTAAAACTGTTACGATATGGGGATCGTTCCCTTTCGGCATTCTGGAGGGACAGCTCTTCTCTTTTTATTCTTGTCTACCTACTTTCTTTCTTTCTTCGGATGTATATACTTGAGTGGCTTGCTGGTCAGCCTGCATATCAAAAGACAAACACACACGATTCCAGCCGCAGTGTGGAATATTAGTACTACCTTTTGACAAACCCATTCGGTCTATATAAAGCCAGCACCCTTCATCGTCTTACACCTACTCTGTCCTGACTCAACCAGCAACTCTTACTCTGTCATCAAACCAGACCCACCATGCGCTTCTCATTCCTCATCATGAGCCTCACTGCCATCGGAAGCACCCTAGCCGCTCCCCAGCTCACACGGCAGTGCTGCTGCTGCGACCTCAGGACCGGAAAGGACGTCTGCCACAACCAGCCGCTTGGGTCCTGCAACTGCCCTGCCGTCGTCTGCCCCAAGCCGGAAGAATCTTGATTAAAGCCATGGATGCTCGGATAAAGGTGAGGAGGCTCTTGGAACCACCGCCTACACCACTCTAGTCTAACAAGGAAAAGGGACTGACTGGTGCGGCCGCTAAATGCACTGAATGGGGACGTAGTAGTATTTTGGGTGGATAGCATACAACTTTGACGCATAACACTATGCGGCTGGTTTTGGAACGTCAATAGAAAAAAAAAAAAAAAGGGACTTTTCTGAATAAACGAGACCCATTTCAATGCCATGCCGAGGTCGTTATTGTCAAGCCACAATCGGTGACGAGTCCTGATCCACGAGGCTTCAGCTTCGCATACCCCAGACTCTTTGTTTTAATTAGTGTCTTTCAACGGTCGATTTGGCGGCGAGCCCATTGACATTTAATACGCGCCACAATTCAATCAGGAGCCAATCAACAGCTTCGCACTCGAGACAAACTCGATCTAAGAGGCAATGCTGCAAATGCAATCTGAATGAGCTCCGGCTTGCGGATCATCGGCTCCCAGCCAACAATGTTTCTCACTCATGATCTTAGCATATTTGGCATGGGACACCTCTATTTATCACTCACTTGACCAGCAAGATCAACACGGCAATCATCAAATAGCCAGATGGCAAGATAAGAAATTATACACTATCGAATACAGATAGATATAGGGGAAGCTACTCCAAGGGGCCCATAAGTCGTATCCCAAGATTCAACCCCATGGTAGATTGCTGCATGTACAGTGTTTTGCTGCATCCCTTTGTTACCCATCAGCTGCCAGAGTGATCCAAGGCCCTCGTCCTGTCTCACCGGGGCGCATCACTGCCGCCCACTTTTCCTCCTTCTCTTGTCGTTTCCTACTCGTCACCACCCTTTCCTAAGACCTTGGACCAGTGGCAGCTTGCGACCGTGCAAGACGGCTGTGGGGGAAAGGACGAGGCAAAAGTGTGATGGGGGTTAAGGGTCGGCCGCTGATGGGTAGCAATGCGAAGATTAGACCGCAGCGTAAACGGGTATATAGTAACGGGTCATGAAGAATGCCCCGACTCTCCGGTTGCATTGGCAAGGACGAGCCAAAGGGCGGGTTAGTTCGCTTAGTTTCGGCGGGATACTATCCCAAAGGAAAAAAGATGAATCGTATTCAAGGCTTTGTCGTGACATGTCGTCCAAGACGGCTTGAAGTTGCATCGCCGGCGACGAATGAAAAAAGAGAAGCAACAAACGGCTGTCATCTCTTATTGGAATTGAGTACGGTCCTTCTCCTTGAGGCCGCCGATCTGGTCCATGTCGATCGAGTAGAACTGGCCCTTGGCCTCCTTCTCGTAGGCGGGCAGCTGCTCGTCGTTCATGGGCTCAAGGCCGACAGCCGAGTTGTCGCCAACCCGGACAACAAGAACCCTGCCGCTCTTTGGTCGGCCCTGGTCGTCCTGCTCATCGGGGAAAGTGATGTGAATCTCAGGAACATTGTCGGGAGAGTAGGGCGGCGAGTTGGGGTTGGCAAGCATGGGGTGACCGTTCTTATCAATGACAAAGACGCTGGAGCGTCCATTGTGCGTCGTCTCGATAGTGAGACCACGGTGGTTGGTGAAGCGCTTGGTGTTGCTGTCGTAGTACGAAGGCAGACCATCCTCCTCAGAGTGGATGGCCTGCTGCTTCTGGCGACGAGCGCGGCGGAAGAGGAACAGGATGGAGACCAGGATCAGGCCGAGAAAGACGAGGCCGAGGAGTCCGAGCATCATGTTGATCAAGTGGTCGTCCGAGCCATCAGAATCAGGAGGCGAGTCGGTGCCTCGGGCGAGGAGGTTGTGAATGGAAGGCATCGTGAATAGAGTTAAGGTCGTAACGTGCGTCTACGATGACGATGACAGTGATTTGAGTTTCGTGATAATCGAGGGGGCTCCGGTGTACAAAGAGAATGAGTGACAAGCCGGTAGAGTCTATTGTCCACAATCAATGTCAGTAAGCCAAGCCATGACGAGAAAGAGCCGAGAGAGCCATCGGTGAGAGCGATTGTGGTGGTGAAGCCCGTCTGCAACGTTCGTCCAATACTCGAGCGAACCCCCATTCCGCACCAAGGTCGGGGAACCATCTCAGCTTGATAGTGACGGCTGAGCCGACCAAACCAAGCGAATTCCCTCCCACCTATTCAATGCATGCCATGACGTGTTGCAGAACGAGCGCCCAACCAGAATTGGCCGAGAAAATCAAGGTGGCAGGTGGAGGGTCAGATGGGAGTAAGACGTACACCAGGGAGGATATCGCCAATAATCGGGTGGTGAATGCCTGGCTGGGAACCGCGCACAACCGAGGTGGTTGGTGTTCTTAGTTTTTGGCAAAACGAAGGGAGGGAGGGGGCTGGAAAGACCGGACGGATATCAGCTGAAAGAGTGAAGCTGATGATCCAAGGAGGGATTGCAAAAACAAGATGTACTGGAGCAAAAACGATGCAGTTGACGGGAATCACGAAGCTGGCCCGCGAGGATTGGGGTTGGAAAGGAAGAAGAACGAGCGAGAGGATCCGCGGGTGGTTTTGGCTGGGGGAGTAGGCGATTGATGAAAAGGAACAGGGGACTCCCACGGAAATGAGGCCGAACCAGGGTGCAGGGCGTGGTAGGGGCCGCTAAGTGCGTAGCAGGCGCTGGAGAGGCTTGAGAGGGCGTTGGGCGGGCGCTAGGGCCACTGTTTCCTTGGGTCGCTCAGGGGCACCGCCGCTGCAATTGGCCGCTGGACCAACTGGTCTTGGTGTGCTGGGGCCATCCAGAGCTGCAAGCACTGCTTGAGTGGCACCTGTTGTGCCCTTTTTTCGCTCTTGGTGTGCGGGGCGCCACCGCCATTCGGTGGGACAGTTGGCCAATGGCGAGCTCGGAAGACAGACAAAGGGTCCGCTTGCCTGGCACGTCGTCTTGGGGGTGGCATCGTCAACTAGGACTCGCACGCAACCTGTTGGTTCCATCCGTTCTTCGTTGCTGACCTCGCAGCCCTTGCAAGCTGGATTTGGCTGCTTAAAGCGCTCGATGCTCGCTGGGATTCGCTGGATGCAGTGACCAGGCCTCTCCTTGTAGGCGCGCGCTTCATTGGCTACAGCCGTTGGCTTAGTCCCGCTTCCCCTGCCAAGCCTCCAAAGCCAGGATGCTTCGGTGCATTCAGGGTGGAACCACTCCGTTTCGAGCGAGGCCGAACAAAACACGCTCTGCTATCGATAAAGAAACAAAGACATTGCTTGCAAGCTGGACTGGTCCGAGTGGTCTGCCTGTTCATGGGTGCTGAAAAGGGTCTAGAGCCCACGCGAGAGTGGCCAGCATGAGAACGAATCTCGGCTGGCCAAGGCGACGCCAATGCAAGGTACGGGCGATATCACCACAATCCACGCCACGATGCTTTCGTTGATCAAAAAGGACCCTCGACAATGAAAGCGAAACGCCCGCCTCAACCCCAAAGGTCTTCTTTGGCATCCGCATAGCCACATCCTTCATAGGCTTACCGCAGTAGGACATCTCACGCTGTAAGCACCAAGGCAACCACCAGCGCTCGACAATGCCCTGTTGCTATTTCTAGCAAAGAGACGGAAAGGGAAGGTACGCACGGTTCCGACAGGACAAGCCCCATCCTTGTTCAGTCAAGAAGGGGACGCAACCGCTTGTTCTTGCATCTCCTTTCTCTTTCGCTCGTCCGCCTTCATCTTTGGGTGGAACCAATATGGCGCATCATCCATGAATTTGTCGCCATCAGGAGATATCAACGGCCTCCTTTTTCTCATGCTCTCGAGTCATTGTTCAACAAATGCTGAAAGACTGGGTCCTAGTAGCCCACCCACCGCAATCCGGCAGGCCCAATGCTATCGTTCTTTGTTTCCTTCTTTGCTTGACCAATATGTATCGAGGACAATGAACTAGACCCTGAAGGTATCCGTGATCCCCGTTCCGAGGATCCGCATCACCCCTTGTCCGTCAAGATCAAGCACGCCATTTGACGCATTTACATGAGTTTTCCAAGGACAACTCATACTGGCCCAATCACAGGACATGTGGTTCTCTTACCGGGTAGTCATCACCTACCGAGAATGCACCGTTGACAGCCCGGTTCGCACAGCTAAGAGGAGTGAGCGATATCTTGGCGACTATTGACCTGCCGTCCATTGCCTTGAGCAATACGACGCCCTGCGAGGCAGCTCTTTCGCTTGATCCTTTGTTTTCGCGACTCTCCGTCGACGTCAAGGCACGAGTTCGTCGCCTTGCCTTACTTTCTTCTTGACCAGTCCACAAAAGGTTACCATTCAAGTGAATGGTTGCTGTTCTCCCAGTTGGGCCAACTGTTTTCGGATGGAACATGCCAGTGCATTGCAATCGCGGACAGACGTCGCTCTCCACATCGGGAGACGGCATTGCTCTCAGCCCAAGGCGACACAAGATCAAGATGTTACTGAACCATCTTGGCAAGAATAGCGCACGAGACGCATCCTCCCGATGAGCATGAACCGTTCCTTAGGCGCCGAACCGCATATGACCGGATGAACGGATAGCAGATAACCAATGGACTCGAGCCAAGAGGCTGAAGTGCAGAGGCCGTCAAAGAACCAGGCAACTGGAAGCAAGGCATCACCAATTCGCTCAGTCCGTTCTATAAACGCACCTTCAGCAAACGGTGCAAGCCATTCTAACATCGAAGCGGTGCGACGTGAAGGATGGTAGGTTACCAGGTCAGCGGTAGGTAGGCAAGATATCGATGTGCAGGATGTCAACATTCGATGGAAGGAATGCAAGACAACACCGCAGGCCAGACCGGCGGTGAGTGTTGAAGTGAAACAGGTTCACACCACGACAAGCACAGTTTGGTGTGCTGCCGCTGAGAAGACATTGCAATCCAGCACGCCGACACCACAGGACCTATCAAGACCTTTCATACGGCAACCGTTGGATCTGGGTGCATCGTCGTATCGTGTTTGGGTCGGAGAGGTGATGGCAAGACAGCCACCCAGTGCGCCATCTGGTACTACAGGCTGACCAGTTATCATCAGCCATCAGTCAAAATGAGTCGACCTACCTTTCTTTGACAGAGGATATGTCAAGGTTGGACATGAGCTGTGGGTGGTGGGCAACAAGGTGTACTGCAAACTGCGCAGCCAAGGTGTCGCCAGGTCGACAATGACAAATTTCAACAGCGTTCCAAGATGCATCCATCGCCACAGGGACAGGCAGGCGGTCACTCAATTATACCTGCTAGGCAACGCCGAACTTGTGTTGGCCTAGGCTTCTCCCTTGCGTCCTAGCCAAGTGCAACGAGCCATTTGTGTGCTCCCGTGTAGCCGGGGATTGTCGGTGGGCAACACATTGTTTTGCAAGTCGAGAGCCGCGCTTTTGGCCATACTGTTCACCGAGTAGTGCCTGTTTCGTATCGTTTGATGTTTGCTCGGATTGTTTCCAGACGAGCCGATTCGGATCGGATCATGAGCTGCTCACGTATCATACAACAGGTGTTCAACCACACAAGGATCTAAGAAGCAATCAGCCGTGCCGCGTTCAACCTGCTGAGGCCTCTGCTCTTGTTTGTTTGTCCCTTCTCTTGCTGCCGAGACAGCGGGCGGGACCCGCAATCTGCAATTCGCGAGCGCGCCAGCAACCGTGTCAAGACTGAAGAAGAGATGGTGGCTCGTTCACCTGGGAAGTGGAGGCGAAAGAGAGGAAATCTGCAAGGGAAAGGCCGAGATGGGATCTTGACTGCATGCGCTGATGATCACGCAAGCCACGGCTCAAGGTGAAGAGCGGTGGAGAAGGAACGAGGCTCCAAAGCACGCGCAGAGCCAAAGGCAGTGAGTGAGGCCCAGTCGTCTAGCCTACGCGCTCACAATTCCTCTCAAACATGAGGTCTCGACTCAAGGCATCGTCAAGGCCAGGTGGCCGGCACTCTGCCTGTAGATGAGAAGGGAAATGACCACCGCATGCATGGAGTGGGTATGCATCTACCTTTACATAATGCCTTTGTTTTTCTCGGGCAGAGGTCAAAGAAACTAGGTTTCGCTGCTGCATTCTCGGATGTTTACCTCGGGTTCCCGCAGGCATTGATTCACCAACATCACAATGGGCTGGCAGGGACGAGAACCTCAAAGACTGGTGAGGATTGGGTTGGGTAGATACCGAAAACCTAACCCAGTTTTGGTTTGGCTCTGGGGCCAAGTTTTACGATCTTGGTCTAGCCAAGAGGGGCCGTCCGGCTTGGCTTGCGGCCCTGGAGTGGAGGCTTGAGCATCCAAACTCAACGCCGTGAGCAGCAGCTCGGACACGGATATTCTGTGCATCGTCATCATCATCGGCCTGTCATTTGGGTCCCCTTTTGGGACACGTCGGTGGAAAGCGGCAGGCGGGGAGCAAGCAAGTGACGACATTGGGCCATGCTGAAGTGTTTTATCAAGCGGAGAGGCAACGAGAGCTACCCTGGGTTACTAGTGAACGTGCTTCTCCCTCGCTCCCCCTCCCTCCTCTCCTTTGGGAGCATTCAGTATCAATGTCCTACCCCAGGATGGAGCAAAGGTCACTCCCATGCAAATCATAGTTCGTGCGACTCTCGGGAGATGCGAGGCCCCTCCTTGTGCCAAGTAGCGAGGCAGCACGAAGACGGCGAGCAGCCAGCCAGACGCTGATGCAGTTCATGTGCGGTTGCAGCCCCCGGCTTCGGTCCAACAATGGCGGCAGAAGTTTGACACAACGGTGAGTCGGTCGGTAGAGGGATCGATAGACTTGCAGGGACCCAGGCGCAGTGGCTCAATGGCGGGGGATACCTCATGGGCTGGATGATGGCTCAACGAGACAGACAACCTTGCACAATATACACCGACTGCATACAGAAGATGGCGCATATGGATGGCTCTGAAGCCATCAAGAGAAGAGTATTTTTCCACGCTCCCCTGCCTTTCCATAATAACAATGATGAACTGTTGATCTGGTTCGCGTCAGTCGGTGCCTGGCGTTGACGTGCCTGGCGCTCCTCTTTAACTCGCTGTCTCCTCCTACTTCTACTGCCGCTGCCGCTGCCTCTGTCTTCCCACCACCTCTATCCACACTTCACTTCTCTACGCTTCTCTTCTCGTATATGCTCCATCAACTTCATCCCCTCTTGTTGGCAAATACGTATATCTTGATACACTTAATCGGCTCACGACTCAATCAGGAACTCCGAGCCCTGCCCGTATGCTATTGCCTCGTCTACTGGAAATATCGGGGCTCTTCATATTCCCTCCCTGATCGTCGACACACTCAATATTCGACACCCATATTATTCTTCTTCTCCCTGCTCAGCTAGCCCTTGTCGGCGACCCTCTTTTATTAAACTCGATCCTACTATTCTCTTTTCGACGTCCGCCCACGCCCCAGCAGAGGGCAGAGAGGGAGAGGGCTGACCACCAACAAGGCTGCACCCAAACTGTCCAGTCCTGCACACACAGACGCCCACTATTATCGGCCTCGTCTGTCTCGCCCATCCACTCTCCATCATTCCTCTCCCCGGACAGCGCTGGAGAACTCTCCCTTAGCCTCGAGGGGAAGATCCCACTCCTGCTGCCCGTCTTGTCACTACCTTTTCGTGCCCGTGCATTCCGGTCCTGGCGTGCAACCTTGCGGCTTGCCCTTGTTTTGGCTCGCGGGCGACTACATGTAAAACTGCTCCTACGCCCGCCTTGCTTCGAGCTGTCGCTTGCCGCACCTTCCTCACTCTCTTCTATCACCCTCTCCTCATGCCTACCTCCTCTCGCGTCCTGCCTGTCCTTCCTGATCTCGTCATTTTCTCTTACCTACTTTAATCTCGCTCGCTCTTACTTTGTCTGTCCCTACCTGGAGGGGCGCGCAATCTACCTGCTTCTAATAATCCACCCACTCACTTCTCGGCTTATCTTTTGCTCTTGGACCTGCATACTTCTGGGACAATCCCTTATTATTATTATTTTTTCCAACTTTTACTTTCCCGACGAACACGCCCTCCCCCATCAAGGCCAACTGTCCATTACCAGCTCCGTGTTGTCGAGTTTATTTTGTCCGATCCTCCCTCGTACCTACCAGTCCACTTCCAGTGTACATTCGTCTCGACTCTACGCACGGCCATTCTTTCTGTACCTACCTTGCTACGGAGAACTCGTCTTGCCCTGTGGCCTCTTGTACATGTCGCTACAGTTCCGCATCTAAAACTTCGGTCCGAGGAATTCGTACAGATCTGCTCGGCTCTGCCTCGTCCCGTCACATAATCCCTTGGAAAGTGTCAGGGATCCTGGTGCATATTCCTAAACATACCCGTATACCACATACAAAACGCACGCGACCTTACACACACCCACATATACGGCACGCGGCACCACAGATTTGCACACATTTTTTTTCTTCAACCTTGATTACGCTTATTTTATTTTTTGGTTTTTTTTTTGCGGGTAGACTCTCCGCTGGTCCATACCTCCTCCCATTATACTGTCCCCCAGCAGCATCAACACCCGCTGCAGGAACTGCCGAAGTCGGGCAAATCTGCGTCTTTGGACCTTCTGTCTGAAAAAAACTTCACAGACGCGCCGGCGTAAAACTTTTTGGTGAGTCACGATTCGAGTTATTTCTTATCTTGTTGCAGATGGCCAGGCTGTCTTTCCTGGAGAAAGCTTCGTCTGGAGTCGTCCAGACATCTATAAAAATTCCCTGGTCCCTCCCCGCCCCCTTGTCCCAGGATCCCATGGAGTGCGACGTCAGAGGTGCTCGTGTGTCTCAACCAAATGCGCCAAAACTAGCGTGCAACCGGATTCGCTACCACGTCGAGTCTGCGACCAAAAAAATGACCACCTCCCGACTACGCTGTCCCCCCAGATAACTCAACAAACCCAAACCCTACGAACAACACACATCATCACAACGCATCATCACCATACAATCCTTTTACCTTCATCTTGTACTACACATCGTATACTGACCTCGGCTCTCTGTTCTTCCCAATAGCTCGGTGGGACTCGGTTCCATTCGACCATGCCTGTCGGCTTCAACGACAAGTCGCAACAGCAAGCCATGCCTTCTTCCGGCTACCCAGGCTCCGCCCTCTATGGTGGCACCTCCGTCTGGAGCAAGCCCATCACCAATCACAATCCCATGAACCGTTCCAAGGCCTCGAAAGGTATGTTGCTGCTGTCCGGCTGCTATTTACCCCGCCCTATCGCATCGCAGGCGTGCTCACTTCCAACTCCAGATTTCGGCGAAACCCCCACCGGATCCAATGCACTTACCGCCAACACCGACATCAACCACGGTTGGCAAGGGAGGCAAAGGTCTACTTGGAACAGAGACACGTCGTCGCAATCGACCAGCTCATCGCCAAACAGACCGCGAGATGGGGGCGTTAGCAATGGCTCCGGCTACTTCGACACCTACGGCTTGACTGGCAACACATTCCAAGACGAACCGAACATGTACGGCGCTTTTTCGAGTACGAAGCGAAGCCCTCGAGAGAATGCCTACAGGACCGACTCGATCTCGAGCTTCGGCGCAGCCCGAGATTCCAATCTGCCTCCATCTCGGCAGTCCCAAGGGTCTCCTGCATACGCTGAGGTGTACAGCAACAACGTCTCCGGTCACACCCCGAGCAACTCGACTCATTCCCAACGGACAATGCCCACCCATTCATCCTCGTTTCAGAACCAGTCGGCGAACCAGCGCGCCTTCAGCTTCAACCAACAACAGCAGCAAATCGATGATGATCTGAACATGCAGTTCGCTCGCCGCGTGACGATCGATGCCACAATCTCGACAGCAACTGCTGGGTCGTCTAACCCTGTCTCTCAGCCCTTCCAGCTGAACCCTGGGTCTCAACCCTGGGTCAACGAGAGCCCTGTATCCCGTTTCAACATGGCCAACCATGGCGACAACATGGCCGGCTTGGGTTCTGACTCACTGACTTCCTCGTTACAGGCCATGAAGCGAGGATCCATTGGCCAAATCCCTCCCTCACAAAACTATCGTCTAGAGCAAGGAGACAGTCCCAGAACTTTCGCAGCCAACCCAGATCCTTGGACCGGTCGACCCTCTGCACGAGACTTACGAACTGTAGAGTCTGAACGACGCACTCCAAGCCAATTTGCGCAGGCAATCCAGCCTACCTACTACGCGAATCAGTACCAGTATCCCGGCTTTCCGTCCCAGTATCAGCCCAATTTCATGGATCAGTTAGGCTCCAGCTTTCGCCATGTAATGCCTGGCGGCTATCCGCTGCAGACTCTCTCTGCCGCATATGGGTTGGGTGGCGCCATCCCAATCCAGCCAGCCAGAGATCAGGACCCTGGTAAGGGCGTCCGCAGCGTTCTCCTCGAGGAATTTCGCCTCAACTCCAAAAACAACCGACGATATGAGCTCAAGGAAATCTACCATCATGTCGTCGAGTTCAGCGGTGACCAACACGGCTCAAGATTTATTCAGCAAAAGCTGGAGACCGCCAACAGCGACGAAAAGGAACAGGTCTTTCGCGAAATTGAGGTGAATGCCATTCAACTTATGAAAGACGTTTTCGGCAATTATGTGATCCAGAAGTTCTTCGAGCACGGGAACCAGGTGCAGAAGAAGGTTCTGGCCGAGAAAATGAAGGGCAAGGTAATTGATTTGTCGATGCAGGTGTATGCCTGCCGTGTGGTCCAGAAGGTATGCACAAGTCTTCGTTTTGGCCTGAACAGTGTACTGACTTCGATAGGCCTTGGAACATATCCTCGTGGAACAGCTGGCGGAACTTGTCAAGGAACTCGAGCCCGATGTTCGCCGGGTGATGCAAGACCAGAACGGAAACCATGTGATTCAGAAGGTCATCGAACTGGTACCCAGACAGTACCTTGACTTTATCATGACTGCCCTCAAGGACCATGTCACAGGCTTGGCATCCCACGCTTATGGATGCAGAGTGATTCAGCGAATGCTTGAACATGGCACAGACGAGGACAAGGCGAAGATCATGGAAGAGCTGCACGGCTCGATTCAGATTCTCATCACTGACCAGTACGGCAACTACGTGGCCCAGCATGTCATTCAAAATGGCCAGCCCCAGGATCGGGAGAGGATTATCCAGTTGGTCATGTCACAAGTCATGACACTTTCGAGGCACAAGTTCGCTTCCAACGTCGTTGAGAAGTGCATAGAATTCGGTTCGGACCAGCAGCGCGCCGATATTCTGAACATGCTGCTTGCGCCCGGCCCTGACAAAACTTGCCCTCTGCCACAGATGATGAAGGATCAATATGGAAACTATGTTGTCCGTAAGTATTCGCACACTCTGAAGATCCAGCCCAACGCTAATGAGGTGTAGAAAAACTGTTGAGCCTACTGGATGGCGACAAGAAGGAACTTCTAATTGAGGAGATCAAGCCTCAATTCTTTCACATCAGGAAGAGTGGCTCTACGCGACAGGTTATGGCACTCGAGAAGCTCCTGGGATTTAGCGGTGGGAGCAACCCTACCCAGGGTACAGCGAATGAACTCCAGGTGGATGTCAACTTGTCGACCCCGACCCCCGTCTTGACGAACGAATCCAACAGCCCGCAGAGCAGTGGACCGCCTAGCACCAATGCCAGTGCTGTTGGCGTCCCTGCTGGCGACGTTACGGGCAAGGCGTCGGCCACAGAGGGGACGACCCTGCAAGTGCAGGACAATGAGGCCTAAGTGGTCTTTCTAAGAATGCCAACGGCAACGGGTCCACGTTGAGACAGACGAGTGACTTGCTTGCACACCTTGCATCGCGAGGTACAGCCGACATGATTTGGGTGACAGAACCAACAACATACCCCAAGGGTTCCCATTGAACAAGATGGACAGCTCACCGGCACACAACACGCACTTTCGGATGGAATATTCGACATTATATGGTTGCACTAATACAGCGCAGTGGTGCGGGGATATAGACGTCCTGCTCAGCGTTTGACTCAAAGATAGGGTTACACTTCTTGTTTATTCTTAACACAGCGGCCGGTGCGGTTCATGGGTTACCAAAACAGTGGGAAACATACCTGGCTGGTGCTTAGCCAGATGGAAGCTAAGAGAGATGGGGAGTAAGACAAAATGGGAGGCGATGGGTGTTTGATGAAATTGGTTCCAGGGGCGCTCGTTTGTTTTGGGTGATGTTCGGGTTTATACTTTAATAGGCGGGTATTGTGGGAAAGGGTGGACGGATTAGACCACGGCTTGGGTGTTCGAACTTGTACGCCGGACGGATTTTGGCTAGCGATGAGCCGGCTATGCCAGTCTAGCGTTGTTTGAACTAGGGACACTGGACAGGTTTTTTCTAGCGATGAGCCGGCGATGCCAGTCTGGTGTTTCTTCAGCTCAGAAGCACGGTCAAATTCAAGCGATGGGACTACTGGTCTTTGGTATTACAGCGACCCTTGAATGAAGGGTGGATGTTTTTTAACTGGGGAATGGACGGGGCATGGATTTGCAAGGAATGGGTTAAAAGGGGGCGGACGGTTACTCCCATAGACATGAGTACACGGAAGTTGTTACACGGAGATTGTTAGATTGTGAATGGAGGCTTTTCCTTTCCAAGCAACACTTGTGTCTATGACTGACGGATTGTCCAGCTTGAACCTCCAAGCCTCACTTAGATTAACATTAAGAGGGCCCACAGAGCTAGTGATCTATTTGCTCATGAAGCCTGCCAGTCACCCGTCGTCGTGGCTCCTGGCATGTAGTTGAAGTCTAGGTAGGGTGCTCATGGGGGGTTTATTCCCAAGAGGGCGGTACGTACTGGGGACCCCGGCGGTTAGAATCGGTAGTCGAGACCCAGAAGTAAACCTACCCCTAGCTAAGATGACGCCACGTGCAGGAGCCAGGTCACTTAGGCAGGTACGGCAGTTGCCGATTCCGCTCCGAAGCTCGCCCTCATCCCTCCATGTTTTACTACGGATATCTCTCTCACATGGCGCCTTACATCCTCAAATTCTTCACGTCGACAGCCCCGGATCGCATCCTATCCCTATGAGTGCGCCATCTCGAGCCCGGTAGTCTACACTAGCCTCCGCCCGACCTCTACCGCTACCTGCGAGGTTCTCCGTACTCTGTCCACAATGACGGCCGCCGCCCGGTTGGCCTTCCTGAACCCGCAAGTGCTGCGCGCTGTCCGCACAGCTCCTCGCGCCGCAGGGTTCGCCCGGCACAGAGGTACTTTTGCGCGGAGGCGAGGGAAGGCCGTTGAACCTCAACCACTGCACGGCGAGAAGGCACGGCCGCTCAATGCCTCGTCCGGTGTCATCGGCGGAGCGGCCAGCCGGCCCGAGGTCGACCAGAGCGCTATCCAGCAACCACAGCAACCCGCTCAGACCGACAACACTGCCTCGACGACGGAGACTCCTAATCAGAGTTACACCACCCAGTCCAGCGAACCGACGAGCAACAAGGCCCAGCCGAAGGAGAACGAGACACCCCAGGAGGAACGAGCCAGGCTGGCCCGAGAAGAAGCCAAGCAAAGTGGTCCACTCGAGGCAGTCCTCCACATGCAACATCCCGAGAACATGAAACATGGCCCTGCCATGTGTCCGCCACCATACGTACACCACTTTGATAGCTACTCGCTGGTCAAGCAGCTGCAGGAGGGGGGATACACTCAAGCTCAGGCGATAACAGCCATGAAGGCAATCCGGGCGCTACTGGCGCAGAATCTCGACGTCGCGCAGTCGACTTTGGTCAGCAAGAGCGACGTGGAAAATGTGAGACCACTCAGTCCATTGGCCATTAAGCTGGATGCAAATCGGGACAGGGGGCTGACAGTATTGGGCTAGGAAACGTACCTCTTCACAGCAGCCTGCTCGGAGCTGAGCACTGAAATCAAGAATAACCGAAGGCTCGAAGAAGAACAGCTGCGGCAACAGCGAACGCATTTACAGCACGAGGTGGACATTCTGACGCAGTCACTAAATCAGGAAGTTCTAACACTCAATGACAACGTGCGGGGCCTGTTCAACGACCGCAAAATGGCTGTGAGGGAAGAGCAGAAGGTGGTAGAAAGTGCTGTAAGTTTGCTGGACTTTGTGAGGCCACGGCACGGCAGTTCTAATGACATTGTAGGTTCAGCAAATCAACTACAAGATCAGCATTGTGCTTAGTAGCGACGCCAAGTCAGAGATCGAAGCGGTGCGTTGGATCCTCATCCGTCGCTCCGTACTAGGCATCCTCTTCATGGCGGTTCTCACATTGGGTACGCTTCGGTACGCTACATACGTTAGTCACGAGCGACAGCGAGAAGCCGAGAGGAAAAAGAAGGAAGAGGAGGAGATACGACGAAACGGCGGCAAACAAGACCGCACATTCGACGCCGACGCGGCGGCGATTCTAGCCGCCAACTGAGTGTCCAGCACGACCATGGGACTACATACAACAGACAGACGAACGACCATTTTTCTTTGGGATTTACAACCGATACCCTATAGACTTTTTCACTTGGGAGTAAGGAGACTCTTGCACGTGCACCGGGAGTTGGACTGGGGGAAGCCATGAGCCACGACGAAGATCGAAGACACACTCCGCACATACAGACTCGGCATACAATCAGTCGGCTTTGACAAGCCTATTTCCTAGATGTACATACAAATCTTGAATACAACAATACATACCCGACCCCAAAAGCATTATTATCATCGAGGGGTAAATTTGAAGTCAATTGACCAGCCACAGTCACCCCTCATTGCACCGCCACCAACTGGTGGCCATGAACACGTGCGATAAAGCGCCCACGCGTAAAGTCTTATCGCCCGTCGCGTCTCCCACTGTCGCATTTAACCACCAAGAACAAGCATCATCACTCCTGCCAATCCCACCGCTGTCTCTCCCAATGGCCCCCCACCCGCAACCAGACAATCCGTCCACCGACGCGGCGCAAGACGATGACCCCAACGAGAACGAACCGGAGGCGCCGGCGTCCCCGCCGCTCCCTCAGCGACACACAGCCGTGACCCCAGGCCCACGGGCGGCGCGTCTGCAGGAGCTGTATGCGCGGTCGCTGAAGAAGACGCTGGGAAAGATTGGCTGGGAGAATGTCGCGGGGTGTTATCCGACCATAGCCAAAAAGTCAGAGAAGTTGCTGAAGCAGGTACAAGAGCAGATGGTGGACAAGATGGGGGAGAAGTGCGAGGTATGTTTAGTCTGGGCGACAAAAAAAAAAGAAAAAAGAATGCGCTAACACTTTGAGCAGAAAGAGTTTGAGAATCTCCTAGTTGCGCGACAGGTTGTGCCCAAGTTGAATGACCTCGAGAGCCTCATTAGCGACGCCTCCCGCCGACGTGCCGAATCATCATCGTCTGCGACACAACCAACACCGTACGTTCCTAGATTCACTTCGGACTTAAAAAAAAACACTATACTGACGCATAATTATCCAGCCCGCATCTGCTCCCTCCCTCGACCATCCTCGC
>JABFFE010001035.1:0-41206 GCA_013623625.1 Fusarium setosum | reverse complement strand
GCTATCGTCCCCACCGCCGCCGTAGGACCTGGTATCGCGCTCCACGCGGACAGACGAATTGCCGCCAAAGCCGCTGGCCATGCGGACAGCCTCGCCGACGAGGCCGGCCGAGTTGCCCGAGGCGGCCTTGCCCGCGACGCCGAGCATGCGCTCGATGGCCGGGGGGATGCGCAGGCCGAAGCGGGCGAGCAGGGCCGTCAGGGCGCCGCCGGTGATGAGGGGCATGACGACGAGGAAGAAGACCTTCCAGGGGTGGCGCTTGGCCCAGTGGACGAGGTCGCGGAGGAGGCGCTTGAGCTGCTTGTACGTCTTTTGGACGAAGCCCTGGCGGGGGGAACGTTTGTAGTAGGACGAGCGGCCTAATAAGACCCACGAGATTAGCAGAGGGAAGACATTGTCTCGGGAGTTTAGAAGAACCTACTCGTGCCAAAGAAGCTGGACCGGCTCAGGTTGCCGCCGAGCCCGAAAAAGGACGACCGCGACGAGTTGTGCTTGCCATAGCGGTCGCCGCCACCAAAGATGGAGCCTGCAAAGGAGCGGCCGCGGTCGCGCGAGCTGGAGCGCGAGCGGGATCGGGATCGCGACGACCGGCGCTTCTTGTGGTGGGAGGAGCGGGACGAACGGTGATGGCGGCGGGAGGAGCGGCCGGAGAGGACGGAGGCGCCGTCGTTCCAGTCGAGGAAACCCATTGTGCGTTGTTGCGTGTGTGAAGAAAAGTGGTGAGATTTCAACAAAGGTGAGGGTATCTCTCTCTCTCTCTCTCTCAGTGTCTCATGTGTGTTGTGTTGTGTTGTGTGTGTGCGCGCCTTGGTGGGGAAAGACGGTTAGGCGAGTAAGACAGTGGGTTTGTTGAAAATGCGTTCAATTGAAGTCGCACAAGTAACTGAAGCTCTTATCCTCGTCTTGCCAAACTCCAGTCGTGGGTGAAAAAGGAGAGTGGAATAGAGGTGAAGGCAAAAAAAGCTGGAAGAGACTAACGGCGCGACATGCAAATCATGGGCGAATGCAAGTCAGAGAAGCTAAAGAGCGTGTGGGTTTTTTTCCTTCCTCTTGCCCTTCACCGTAAATTCGAATGGCTGGAAAATGGTGAGGAGAAGGGAGCTAACGATCCCCCTGTCTGAGACGCACGCACTTGCTAACGCGCGGGGACCCCTGGCCGCTTGCAGAGCCCGTGAGAGGCTCAACTAGCTCACTCCACAGGGCTACCTATTTACGCGGCCCCCCTGAGTTCCCACTGTGGGATCCATACGAGAATGCGGGCACACTGTTAGAGAAACGCTTGTGGCGGCTCGAGTCGATAGATGGTTGAACCCCCTCAGTTCGTCCACTTTTCTTCTATGCTGGCTACCCTCGTCCATTATGGGCTGGATCCTCCACACCATCACTGATAGGGGGATCTCATATATAAATGACTTTCCTTATACTTGAGAATTTACCTTGGGAAAGATTTAACCTCACTTTCACTCAACTCGACTCGATAGGTCATATCATGAGTTGCTCCTCAATGCCACATCTACTGCTTTCTACCCCTCTTTCCTAACCTTGTTCAACTACCTACTCTTGCTCAATCCTACTTGTGAACAAATCCACATGACCTGTCAAATTCTCCTGCAAATGACGCTGGAAGAAGAGACGCTGGCGAGCAAACCCATACCTCCCCATGCCGCCGCAATGCTCACCGCCGGGAAACAAGAGAAACTCGTAGTTCTTGCCCGCCCTGTTCAAAGCATGCACCAGCTGGAACGTCGAAGACGGGTCGACGTTGGTGTCGAGCGCCCCGACTATCAGCATCAGCGCGCCCCGGAGCTTGGCCGCGTGGGTGACGTTTGACGACTCCCGGTAGGCCTCGTCAACCGGGTATCCCATCCACTGCTCGTTCCACTCCAGCTTGTCCACGCGGTTGTCGTGGCAGCCCGAGTCGGCGATGGCGGCCCTGTAAAAGTCGCCGTGGTGGAGCAGCGCCGCGACGGCGTTCTGCCCGCCTGCTGAGCCTCCTGTGACGCCCACGCGGGAGAGGTCCATCCACGATCTAGTCGCGGCTGCGGATTTGAGCCAGGCGATGTGGTCTGGGAGCCCGGCGTCGTGCAGGTTCTTGTAGCAGACGTCGTGGAAGGCCTTGCTCCGCCAGTTTGTGCCCATGCCGTCGACCTGCACCACGATGTAGCCCTGGTCTGCCCAGCGCCGCTGGCTCTTGAGGGCCGAGAAGGACTTGGGGACGTGAAAGCCGTGGGGTCCCGAGTAGATGCTGTCGATGACGGGGTATTTCCTGGTGCTGTCAAAGTCGGCAGGGAGGATGATGATGCCGTATATTAGCGTTTCGCCATCACGACCAGGAGCCGTGAACCTCTCAGGGGAGACCCAACCCCCTGCTTCCAACTCTTGCATGTCTCCCTTTTCCAGTTCGAGCATCACCTCGCCAGACTCTGCATCCCGGAGAACTGTTGTCGGCGGAGAGTCCACTCTGGACCAAGTGTCTGTGAAGTAGCGCCTGTCCGGAGACCAAGTCCACGAATGGTTCCCGTCCCCGTCTGTGAGGATCTTGAAGTCCGATCCGTCAAAGTTGACACTCGCCAGGTGCAGGTGATAAGGATCCTCTTCGGGACGCAGTCCATATCCTTGGACCCATATCCGACGACGCTCTTTGTCGACAACCTCTACAAAATCATCGGGGTGCATGCTGACCGACCAGGCCCCCTTGGTTATCTGGTTCTTGACCGTGCCCTTTGTGAGATCGATGAGATACAGGTGGTTGTGCCCATCACGCTCGCTTGCCCATATCAGCTCGTCAGATTCGGGGAGGAGTTTAAAGTACAGCTTGGAGCAGTCGACAAAGGTGCTGCTGCGCTCTTCAACCAGCGTCCTCACGGAGCCATCGACGCCGATGCCAATGACTCTAAAATGCTGGTGCCCGCGCTCGTTGAAGAGGAAGCGGTACTCGTTGCCAGACCGGCTCCACCACGGATTCTGTATGTAGCTTGGGTTTTTGAACAAGGTGTCGTCCGTCGTCACTTCGCAGCCTCTCTCCAGGTCAAAGAGCCGTGGTCTGTCGACTCTGATTCGGTCCCCGGGCTTTAGATATTGGATCGTGTGTAGCTTGGGCTCGACCTGGTCATCCGGAGATGACTCTACCAGGTGTATCTTGTGGTCTTGCTCGGGAGTGTACTGCCATGCACCCACGTAGCGTTTGTCCGGGGACAGGTGCAGCTGATCTGGGTCGTAAGGGTTCTCTTCGGTGCCATTACTAGACAATTGAGTGTCTGGGCCATCATCGTTTCTAAGCCAGAGGTTGAAGTCTTGAACATAGAGACGAGAGTCGACCTCTGAACTGTCCGATTCTTGTTCAGGGTCTGCAGCCTCATTATCATCATCGTGGGCAGACTCGTCAAGATGCTCAATCACAACAAGGTCATCGCCTCTGTCAAGCGGTGCAAAGATAGCCCTGGCCTTCTCATTTGAGGAGTCCACCAATCGCCAGACATGGCCGACATAGGTAGCCTGGCGTTTTGTCGAGCCCTTCTCGATTGTCCCGTACAGCTTTGGCTTTTTATCCCAGTCGATCCAAAACATCTTCAAGCTCTTGCCGGTATTGTTGACGAACCGGACGGTGACTTGGCTGGAGCTGCGCGACGAGGGCACCTCCTTTTGCAGGAAGTGAGGAGGGCCCTTGGTGAACTCGCCCTCCCATTCCTTCAGCTCGTTCCCTGGTCCGTACTGCCATTTTTTATTATCGGCGAGGCGGAATCGGACACATGAGGATTCTGGCACTGGCTCGATCCAGCTGAAGGGCAGGGCATCCTCGTCAACATCCTCGCCCGTCTTCTCCTGCAGGGCCGAGGCCAGCTGCTTGTGGTCAAAGGCCGGAGCGCGGTGCTTTTCGGCGGCTTTCACGAGGAAGAAGTGGAACTTGCCAGGTGCAAATTTGCGTTTATACCAAAAGATGTTTCCGCAGGGGAGCCAGTGAGGCGAAACTGTGGTGGCATCGATGCATCTCTCTGCCATGGTCTCCATGATTTTGGAGATGAAGTTGGTGAGAGTTCGTCTGGCTAGCTGCTGCCTGGGAGTCGGTTCATTTATACACATTTAATAGCCCTTCATGGTTGATTGGCCCACCTTTGGTGTTAGCCCCATTGCTCTCATTGCTGACTGCAGATAGATTGAGGCTATTCTAGTCACGAGGCAAAAGCCTCATCCACCCAGCAAGGCAGCCATGTGCACCTTGTTGTTCAGGACTCAGCAAACTCATCTAGAAGTCGTCAAAAGCAATGCCCCGTATGTGTGACCTTGTCCTTTGCCCACTTCTCGGACCACTGTAGCAACCATCTCCCCCCCTAATAAGTGGCTCACTTGAGCCAACTCTAGAATCATCACCAACTCCACTCAATTGGCCCTTGAACGATCTCCCCTACCGCCATCGTCTCTCTCTATTCCACCACCAACATGTCGTCCTCGTCCTCGGTATCGCTGAGCTCGACATAATCCGGATCATGCTTGAAAGCCACCGGCTTGGCCCTGGTCTTGGTCCTGACAAGCTGCCCCGCGTTTCCAGGACTCCCAGCACTGCTGATGGCATCAAAGCACACGCTCTGAGAGGCGAGGCGTCGCTTGCCGTACCAGATGGTGAATGCAAGCGATGCCCCATCACTGACCATCTCCAGCCTGTAGTCGACACGTCGAAACTCGTCTCCCATCTCGCTGGTGAAGCGCGGAAGGCTGTCCCAGTTGGGGATCTGGGCAGCCGTGACGACGCACAACGGCTTGACTGTCTCGTCCTTCCTGCTAGGAGGCTCGATAGCGTCCGAGATGACAATGTCGACCACAATGTCTTCGTCCGGGCTGTCAATGTCCTGCCAGCAGTGGAAGCTCACAGGTTGGTGAGAAGAAACAGAGTCGCCCTAGTAAAGTAATAGATGTTAGTTACAGCTTATCCAAAGTCGGCATATCGTTCCCACGCACATTGTGAACGAACCACAAGGTCTGGTTTACAGCTTTGAAGACGTTGTTCACCGGGCACGTCACTCGGTCTTGCAGTTCGTGCAGACCCTCTTCGAACGGAATGATGTCGACCAGAGTCCCATAACTGTACCGGGCGACGCGTGAGTCGACCACTGTAATAGAGTCGGACAGACTACGTCGCATCAGCCCGTGGTGGACGGCCCCACGAACAACGGCGGTCCAACTGCGTTGATGTCAGTCAAGTTCAGACACCAACAATTTCAAGGTGAACTTGCGGTCCGTTGTCGTCGTCTTGGAGAATGTCCATCTCGTCGCCAAGACGGTCTTTAAGACAGTCGTACAAGTACCTAGACTTACCGAAGCCACCCACGAGAACGACGTACTAAGGATGAGGTCAGAAAGACAACTCGGGAGCATAACGGGAAGTGTTGCTTACCTTGGGCATCTTGCGATGCTGCTTCTTTACTTCCTTGATCTGGTTCGAGATGAGGGTCTGGATCTTTGCAACCTGTGGCTTGAACACGGTATTGCGGATCGTGGAACTGCCTTCAAAGTTGGTCATAATGATCCCATATACTGGAAAACCCAACGCAGCTGTGGAGTTTCTGAACTTACGCCTGGATGGTGATTCTGGGGGGGTGGTATTTGTTCTGGGCATTGCCGCTGTAGGGCAGAGGAATCTCCCAGCCAGTGCTCTCCATGGAGACCGAAGACTTGATGCCATGCTCCCACTGATCATTCATGATTTTGCGAAGTCCACTGTCCTTCATCTTGTCTTGAATATCGGGTGGGATAAGCTTCCTGAGGAGGATCAGGAAGCCTTCATCGAGGAACATTCCTCCGCAGAGGTCGCCTAGCAGTTGTCAGTCTAGGTTGCATATTCCGACTCCTGTAGAGGGTTACCGTCGCCCTTGACACTTTCCCGGACTACCAGGGGATCCAGCTTGAGCACATTGTAGGTGATGATGTCCTATGGCTTGTTAAGGGGATGGACCAGAGTTGACAGGGAGGCGCCGTCAAACTCACTGCAGTACCACCGCCGGCATCACACACGATGAAATGGTCGCCCACCTAAGAATCAATAAGCATCAGACCCAAATCACTCAGGGCTTGGCTTGGCTTTTTACCTTGATCTCAGTCCCCTCCGAGTTAGCTTCTAGGCACGCCAGAGCGGCGGCCTCAGGCTCAGAAATAAAGTCAATGGTAGTCTCCCCGGCAGGCCTCGACTCGCGGAACCCAGCAATCCTCAGGGCCTCCTCCATCCGAAGCTTGGCATAATGGGGCCAGATGGCGGGCAGCGTCACGACAAAGTGGAGGCGGGAGATCTTGAACATGCGCTGGCCCAGGGACCGGATGATGCTCACGCGGCTGTGCTTCCAAACCTGACGCAGGTAGTCTGCCACGACTTCGACGGGCGTCTTGTTCAGTTGGCTAAGGAGCGCTCTGGCGGCGTTGACCTGAGGAGACCCTCGGATCTTGTCTGGCAGGTCCTTTTCGTCGATGAGCAGGAGCTTGTACCACCGGAGCACGTCCGGTTCCAGGGGTACGGCGTAGCCCCAGGCGGGGTCGTTGTCGGCAGCTTGGCCGTAGTGGATTGCCGACGGGACCTTTTCCTTATCCAAATTGAAGTTGTCGAGCTTCTTCCAGTTGGTGACGGGCTTGGGCTTGTTGTTCCGGCGGGTGCTCGACCAGGCGACTCCGGAATAGCTGTTGGGGGAGGCAGGTCAGCAAGGGGGGGTAGAATGTGAAGTCGGTTCGAGAGACTTGCGTTGTGCCAAAGTCGATCCCGATAACCAAGGTCGGCGCGCTCTCGGCTGCTGAAGACATCTCTGCGATGTTGCTCGCAAGGTGCGATGGTTCAGTTTGAAGGTTGCGGTGCCGAGGTGGATGGGGATGAAGGAGCGGGGGGTGAGAGGTGAAGGAAAGGGGAGAGGGTATTTCTGATTGCTGCCTAAAAGGAAAGCTTGGAGAGAATGATTTGGGGGGAGGGTCTGGAAGTGAAGGGCAAGGGAGTTTCGGGGTTGTCATTGCGGTGCAGGCCCAGTTCTGTTTGCTCTGACGCGGCCGAGGAGGGTGCGTTTTTCGCTCAGCTCAGGATTCATAACTCTTAGTCCTTGCATCAGCATTTTGTAAGCTTTGGGCTTTAGAGACCTTCAGTTTTTGTTTAGCTCGACTGTAAAGAGGGTATCAGGTGAGCTAGAGTATGACAGGGGAATCTTGCTTTGAGCCGTGTATGAAGTCCGAGTGAAAGACTTGCCCCAAACAAGGCTACAGCCCATGGTTACCTTTTTCATCGACGACAGTCCTGAATAGGTAGAATATATCTTGACGCTTAGTCGTTGATGATACAGCGTTAACAGGTGGAATCACTTATCTGTGTGCGTTGTTGTTGAAGTTGCTCAACTATTCCGCATTTCACACAATCGAGTGTCCTAAACAACAAACGAGTCTTTATCAAAGCTCCTTCGACATGCCAAGTACTGGTTTTCGCAACTCTCTCGTGTTGCGACCCAGACATGGAGCAGATGCCGACAATATTTCATCCGAAATCATCACGGACGCAGTCCAAATAAGGAGCACTTGGACAATAGAACCCTAAACGTAATCAATAGGCTTGGGGCCAAAGTCTCATCACTTCTTTCTTGACTGTCGACAACACCTCTTCGTCCCTCACATGACAGTCTGCTACTGCAAGACTTGGGCAATACAACTCTTCTCTTCCTCATCGCAGGGGTACATGTTCTGTACACTATCAAGATAGATGGGTTAAAGGTGATGTTTGGCCAGGAACTATGCATCCCTCCACCTGTGGTTCCACGAGCTTTATTGTGAATGTTGCGGTCCCGGCTTGGCACGGTTCGGTCAGGAAGGCGGGTCTCAAAAGATCCACTCGTCTCCGGCCGTCGGGGTGGAGAATCTCGGGCTCGAGGACGGCTCTGAACTTGAAATCCGACAACTCTTGGAACATGATCAACCAACATTGGGCTAGATACTGACATTGCTATGAACAGTCTAACCGTGCCCCAAGTCTCATTTGATCCAGGAATCTACACCCAATCCTCCGAAACCGAAAAGATTCTATGGGAGCCGACTTCCATGTCGGCCGCAGTACAACAAATCCCGTCCCATCTTTCCCTAATAAGCCGCGGCCATAATCAACGCAATGTCATGTCAACCTAAGGAAGCCTCCATTGTTGCTCTCACGGTCGCAAGATGAGTTGGATTGCTCTGTTGGTTCATTTCCCTGCAAGTCTCGGAGCTGTCTGGAAATGATCTCGGTCAGGACAGGCCGGAGCTCCTGCATCACTCGTGCCGTGACTGCTTCCACATCGATGCTGTTGGAGGGCTGCCGAGTGTCACTGGGTGGTTCAATGACCTCTTCGCTTTGAGTGCCTTGCGAAGTCGTGGCCATCCCGCGGTGACGTTGATCGGGGTTGGACGCCTGACGCGTCCAGGGAGCCAGCCGAAACCACTCTCCATCGGATTTGCGAGCGGGCAGTACATCGGTAGAAGACTTGGTATCGGGGGCTGGAGCACCAGTGAAAAGGAACGGGAGTCCAGTTTTCTTCTCGGATTCGGTTTTGCTGTCGATTGACGTGGAGGCAGCAGGTTTCTCAGCGACAAACGACGAGATGGACCTGACGCCAGGCTTCCGCCCACAGAAGAGATCATAATGATGGGCGGGCGGGACATCCGGGAAGGTGACTCGGTTGTCCGGGAAGTCAACGCCCCAGTGCTTGGACATGCCGAGGCGGATCAGACGCAGGTCCCAGTGACCAGGTCCAAAGGTTACGGCGAGCACAAACCAAGCGGGATAGTAAGGGTTCGTGATATTGCCTCGAGAGTCGCTCAACTCGGCGTACGCTGGGTGAGTGCGCGGTCGATCATCGAAAGGGTTGCTCTTCCAATAACATTTCTGAATAAGGTAGGCGGCCAAATGCTCTGCCACCGTCGCCTCCATCCGGGGCTTGAGTTCGTTGAAGGTCTTGACAATCTTCTCGGCGCGCCGCTTTTCCTGCGGGACGCCCGGATCAGGCAAATGAAAAAAGTCCTCGATCGCGAGCGAGGTCAAAGGCCGCCCACGAGAGAGGAGGGAGGGCTTCTTCTTTTTTCCAGCCATCGCTTCGGGACTATTTCGTGCTAGGTCAACAAACAGAAACACCAATAAGAGGAAGGGGCTTGGTTTGTTGAAAGAGACAGGGAGAGCTTACCTCTAGAGGGAGGATTCGGACGTGGATTCCTCGGGGCTTGCGCGATGACTGGTCGAGGTTACGGTGGTGAAGATTTTGAAAGAATCGAGATGAAGATGTGAATAGAGGTCAGGGCTTTCGGTTAGGCTCCATTCTCTGGGGAACGGAACCAGACAAGTGTTTGCCAGTGTCGGCGGCCGTCAGCGGGAACAACGAGGGAAACACGAGACCAACACAAAGGGCGACATGATAGTAAAGGATCAGGCAATTTACTGCGCGAACAGGCGTTCTCGTGAACCAGGTGAATACTATCCATGGAGTTGGATCAAGGTGAATATAGGTAATGCTATGCTCTGAGGTTACGCGGGTTAGTGGGTGAAGATAAAGATAGCACAAGCCATAGAGATTAGAGTATCAATAGGACATGTCTGGATATTGCAGTGTGGTTCTCAGGTGAATACAGGAGGTATTAAAGCATACTCTAGTGTGCAATATTATTTGGGGTGTTTTGTAGAAACGTGAGTCCATCCCCAGAGCACTCTCCTGCCTGGTTCCTCTTCACTTTCGTACCCAATATACGTAGTGTATTCACCACCATTCATTGATAATATGCATTCTCAGCAAGGCCAAGATATCTAGGCAAGGGTGCTGCCAATGACTGCTCGGAGCCCAAAGACGAAACTCTGGGAACCAGAATGGATGGAGGGCTGCACCGATTGTCCATGGCCTCGACGTCGCTCGGCCCTGGGTTCACCAAACCAGGGGCGTGTCCATAATAGCTGTTCTTCCCTGTAAAGTTTGATCCTCTCAATATATTCTTGGCGCAACCTCTATACTGTATTCCACTCATTCCATGCTCGTCATCATCAAGTTGATGGCGTCTGTCGCTCCATTCCAGGAACAAACCACAGCGTTTCGAAATATGACCTCGTCACATTCCCGTCCCAGGTGAGGCAATGCTAAAAAAAAAAAAAGTAGGACTGAGGACAAAAAGGGAGTGCAAAAAAATTTATAGCAGCTAATCGTTTCGATCGATTGCTAGTTCTGTTAGTGATTTTTTCTCCTCGTATGAGGGATCGAAGTTGCTTACACCTCCGGGTTATGAGCCCGGCTGCGGAACGAGTTAGTAATGAATTGAAGTTACAGTCCACGGGTGAGAACATACCGCGCTTCCACTGCGCCAAGCTGCTTTTTTGGGTGACGGCTCGGGCAGAATTTTAGATCTATGTGGGCTCGACGGTGCGTGGTTATGGGGCTCGATTGCTTTTCAATTTGCTTTTCACTGTCATGAGGTGATTTGTGTGTGTGTGTGTGTGTGTGGCAGCAATCTAACGTTAGATTGTGGGGGGACGAGCTGGGCACGGGTAAGGTGTCATGGAAGGTTGGTAGTTTAGGGTTCCTCGTCTATATTTGCTAACAACTATCATATGATCATCTTGACATGGAGGGGTTACAACTGATTTAAAATGTCTGGGGAGTAGTCTTTGCGCAATCCGTCAATGTCACTCTAGCATTTCCAAAGTTCAAGGCGTTTTTTTGATAGAAAAGGCTGTCGATAAATCGTGATCGACCCTGACCGGCCACCTACCCTTGACCAATGGCACTTGGAACCTAGAGTTTCTACACATTCACCCGGGAGTTTATAAAAAGCTCTCTGTCTCAGGTGCAATAGTGGAAAATGACCAATGACTTCATCAATCATGTCATTGGAATCTTGAACCCGTTGAGCTTGTCTTCTGAGACCGGCGAGGTAAATGAGGGCGGCTAAGTCAACAAGCCATCATGATTGCTGAGCGTATCAGTTCCCCATCCAAGTTTCTTCAACCCGATGAAGCCATTTATCTTACGACCAACGAAATGTCGGTATACCTGCTGCTTAGACCCTCCCATGGCCCAAACGCCCGCGGGCGGCTATTCTTGTCATTTGCTCCAGGTCCAAGCTCATGACGAAACCGCCAGACACAAAGCTGTCCATGACAACCTGCGGGACGGTTGTCAAAAATCCCACGCGGGCAGGCGACGGCGGCTGGACCGGGGTTGCGATCCAGGCCCAGGGGGAGGGGTTAGGCTAGCTGATGAGAGAGGGGGACGAATAAGAAGCCCTGGAGCCCTAGGCAGGGCTCAACTGGGAGCAGTAGCAAACGGCGGCGACTGCAGACGGCATCGCCCAAGTGGTCTGCCATTGGCGGTGACAGGCAGGCCCGTGACGCTTCGTGCAGGAAAGATGCAGCGCAAGAGGCGGGCGGTGCGGGACGGTGGCCCTCTGATGCCATGGCGACAGACTCTTAGTTGCAGGTAAACAACAAGCAGCTTGCAGATGCGCATCATGACAACGCAGTTGCAGTGCAGCAGAGACGGATTGTTGTTTTGGAGCGGGCAGGGCGGGGGTTTGGCTTGGGTTGAATGATAAAGAGAGACGGAGGCCGCTGTTTGGGTCTCTCTCTGATGATGTTGCTCTGATTCTTGTTGAAAGAAGAGAGAGAGATCCATTGGTTCTGCAATTGAGCATTCAAAGGCGTTTGTTTCCGGACAGCATCGCATTGCATTCATTCGTTCATTCATTCGGTACTTTCTGTGCTCTCCCCTCAATCGCTTCTCTCCAGGCTTTTCTTTGTCCGTATCATCCATCACCACTACAGGTACGTCACCGCATCGCAAACCTTCCATCGGGTATCCCGGGCTGATCGCTTCATGACCATCAGCATAGCACAGCATCATTATCAGCATCAGCATCCAAGTTTACACACCAAACTCACCACCAACAACCCCTGCTCCCCGGGTTTCTCTCTTCATCTCCCCTGAACCAGCTTCCCCAAGACAACCTACTTACGAAAGACCCCTCCTCCTCCTCCGTCATCCCCTGCATCGTCCCTGGATAAAGCCCCGTGTCAGAGGCTTGCAGGCGTGGAGAAGGAACCGTGCAGAGGCGGTGACAAGACGAAACCGGACCTTGTTGAAGGGGAGAACAGGTACAGGAAGAGCCAAACTGACGCCTTTCCCGGCTGACGCTGACGGGACGAAAGTAAAAAAAGAAGAAAAAGGGTGCTGGCTGCCCACCCTCTTCTTCCTTTCTTTTTATTTGCTGCTGGGACGAGCTGCCACTCCCTTTTTTGGCTTCTTCTTCTGTTTGATGAAGAAGAAGAAACAAGAGGAGAAAGGAAGAGACCAATTCCATCTTTTGGCTCTTCTTGCTGATCGACGACAACCCAGGGCCACTAATAGCCCCCCCCCTCGTTGAGCTGCATCACCAATTCTGCTAATAATTATCCTCCTTTTGTTCAATAGGTGCCAGCACCAGCAGCTACAATAGCTTCTCTCCACTTTGGAAGCTCCTCAGCCGGCAGTCTCCTGCATATCCCATCATTACTACCTCTGATCCCCTTTTCCCTTGGCTTAATTATCGCCATCCATCGCGCAGTCACACTCACATTCTTTCTCTTCCCCCTCTTCCTTTTTCCCTCCTCTCGTTGTCTCTCAATCCTCAATCTCCTTGCATCCCCACCATCTCGCCATTTTTGTCTCTTCCTCTCCACCCGCTGCGACACGGCCGTCCACCGTCAGCCACAGGCTCTCAATCTCCCCGTCATTTCTTCCTTTTTCCCGCCAAATTTCCGGCTGCTAGCCTCATTCGAAAAGGACCCTCCCTCGCCGTCTCAGGGAATAATCCGCCCCCCCCCAAACCAACCGAGCTCGTTGCTCAGCGCCCATCGCTATTCCACTTCGATAAGCAGTGCAGTACTTGGGCCTCGCCGCCACAGACCACCGGAAAATCAGGTACCACAGGCCGTGCTCCAGCTGACTAAATTGACGGGACGGGAGCTAATTATTGCTGGCAACTGGTCAGGCTCGCTCGGGTCGCAAGCGCCAGGGCCATAGCTTGGTTGCTCCTTGAGAAAAGGGTTGCCCCCCTATTTGCCGGATGCGGCGTGGGGTGTAAACAAATGAGACACGCCCTCGCCCTCTGCGAATCAATCAATCCCAGCGAAATAAGGCCCCCCCCGGCTGGGCCTCGCCGCTGTCCAAGATGCCTTCTGCCACTTCAACAACAACATCTACCACGCCTGCCAGGTCAAACACTCCCCAACTCAGGCCCAAGTCGTCGTCGCGCGGCCTTCGAAGACCAAACAACGCCGCTTCCACCCCCAATCTCAAGTCCGCATACGCTTCCCACTCGCGCTTTGCGCCGCCGCCTCTGCCGCGAAAGTCTTCCCTCGCCCAGCTCAACGCGAGCTCCCTTGCCAGCATCCCCGATGTCACTGAGAGCTACGCCGTCGATTCCGTCCTGAGCGACTCGTCCCAAAACATGATTCCTACAACGCCTGGCCGTTCCCAGGCCGCCAACGTCGCTACCGGTGACACGGTCGACGTCCCCGGTGGCATGCAAGGAACCGTCCGTTTCGTTGGTCCTGTCCAAGGCAAAAGGGGCATCTTTGCCGGCGTGGAACTGCACGCCGACTTTGCCAATCGAGGGAAAAACGATGGCGATGTCGACGGGTAAGGACACATTCGTTGTAGTTTTTTTTTTTCTTGCGAGGCCTGTGCGCTGACCATGGTTGTCATGACAGTATATCGTACTTCACGACGACAATCCCTGGAGCCGGCATTTTCCTCCCGGTAGCCAAAGCTCTTGTCCGCCGCGACTCGATTCCTGCGTTCCCCATGACCCCAAGCACCAGCTCATACGGTGGCCTCCGCGCTGGAAACCAGAACTCGGTCAACTACACTCCTCCGACCCCCGGCGTTCCCAAGTTCAGTGCTTCAGTTGGACCTGGGGCCCGAGCTCCCAGTCCCCAGCAGAAGCGGGCACCCAGGACGTCACTGCCTCGACCTGACTCTCCCGTACGTCGCATGCAAATGACGCCCGGACCACGACCGTCCATGACCACACCGGCGAAGACTCCATCAAGATACGGTAGCCCGACAAGCGCACGCTTCGCCCAGAGTGTCCGTGGCACGTCTGGTGACCCGAGCAAAAAGGCTTCCAAGTTGGATCGCAAGCCAAGTGTTGGACCGCGGAGTGCTTCTGCTCTGGGTTCAATCTCAGGACTTGACGATGACCCAACACCTGTGGGAGTTCAGAGAACCGCGACTAATGGTAGCATCGGATCGGTCTCCTCGTTCAACATGAAGCTTCGACCTGCCTCCCGTGCCAACAATGCGACTGAAGAGGAGATTGAACGCCTAAAATCTCAGCTTGAAGATCGAGACCGACAGCTGAAGGATCAGTCCTCCACACTGGCTGACATGGAGAGCAGCCTCGTCGAGCTACAAGGTCTCATGGAGCAGGCAGATGTGCCACCCCAGCAACAACGAAACAGCTGGGATACCAAGGACACAGCGCAACTCCGTCAGTTGCTGAAGGAGAAGAACGACAAGATCGCCATGCTCACGGCAGAGTTCGACGCCCATCGAGCAGACTTCCGAAGCACCATCGACACTCTGGAGCTGGCCAGCACTGAGACAGAACGTGTGTACGAAAAGCGGATAGAGGAATTAATGGGTGAGGTCCGCGAGCTCGAGTCACGAAACCTGGATGTTGACTCAGTAGCCACGCAACTCAAACAACTGGAGGAGCTTGTCCAAGAACTTGAGGAAGGTTTGGAGGACGCTCGTCGTGGTGAAGCAGAAGCCCGCGGTGAAGTCGAGTTTCTCCGAGGGGAGGTCGAACGAACAAGGACAGAGCTGCGACGTGAGCGTGAGAAGGCAACGACTCCCAACAACGCGAATGCAAACGGCGACCACAGTGTGTCCTCCAAGGAGCTCGAGCAGAAAGATGATGAGATTAGAGGTCTCAAGGCTATCATCCACTCGCTAAGCCGAGACTCTATTCCCGGAGGGGAGGACAGGACACCTACACAAAGGCCTGGCTCGATGATTGCAGGTGACGCTATTGAGAACAAGATCGCGCGCGATAATCTCGAGCGACAAGTAGCTGAGCTCCAGTCGATCCTGGACAAGAAGAGTAGCCGAGAGGATGAGCTCGAGAAGGAACTCGAGTCACTCCGACAGGCTGCTGGTGCCGCCAAGGCTGCCAACCGATCCTCGCTGAGGGACTCGCGTGACACTGTTGTCCTGACCCAGGCCATGGAGAACCGGCCTGCTGAGGCCACACACAAGCGAGCCAGGACTCTGGACACGATGCCGGAGAGCGATGTCTACTCCAACGCAACTGAGACTAGTACCCTCTGGTGCGAGATTTGCGAGACTAACGGCCACGACATCCTGACCTGCACAAACATGTTTGGCCCCGATGGTGCTAAGACCAACGGCGAGGCTAAGCCAGCCAAGGATACCAACCGCGACGAGCTCAAGCCTCACACGCCCACCGGCGACATGCCCCGACCTCTCTCACCGTTCAAGGTTAAGAACCTTGGACCTCCTTCGCCCGCGGTCAGGATCCTGCCCAACCCTATGGAGTCTGGCCCCGTCGCCGGAAAGGAGAGCGGTATCATGGACCCCGAGAAGTGGTGCGCCTTGTGCGAGCGCGACGGCCACGACAGCGTCGACTGCCCCTTTGAGGATGCTTTTTAAGACTTGAAAACGGCTCACTCGCTTTCACAACACATGTGCTATTACTGGAGAAGGAAGAAGAAGACAGGGGAAATGAGCATCATGACACGGCCTTTCAAGGAGCCTAGCGGGGGATGATTAAAGTTTGTTTGGTGTAGATGGGCGTGATGAAAACCGCCCCCTGCGTATGCCTTTCTTTTTTTTTTCCCATGTTGTTTCCCCGGCTTTGCCTGTAAAAGGATTTTTCATGTCGGGCATTCGTTTGGCTAGGCATTCTTAGTGATACCATACCCTTACTTTTCTGTTTTGTAACGCTTCACTCTCTGTTCACCTGGCTTTGTATAGGACTCTTTTTGTAATACCATGTGACATGATTATGTTCACGGGGCTGTCTATTGTCTTGCTAGGTGGTGGTATCCAACTTGTATGATATGGAGTAAAATAATAGCATAATTCGTTCATCTACCGTCTCAAGTTTCCCCCAAACATCCCATCAACCATGCCCATGGTCTGGGCCGTCTGAATCCTCTCCCCACGCACGCCATGCCACCACCGTGCGCTCTTCCACATCTCATCCTCCCACCCACCCACTAGCTGACGATACTTGAGCAGAAACCACACGCTGGGTTCCCAGCTGCGCGCATCCCAGGGCACCGCGGCGCTCATGCCCAAGGGGTTGCGTCCTGAGCCCCAGCAGGTGAAGCCGCCGGACAGGAGGTCGTGACAGAGGATATCTTCGTCGATGAGGGGAGGGTCCTGCATGATGGCTTTGATGATGTTTTCGCGGAAGGATTTGAAGGGGATGACGTCCTGGGGGAGTTAGCAGCGGTTGGATAATCGAACCCCATGTGAAAGGGGGAAGACGTACAACATAAGGATGATGTCCAAAAGTGAGCTGCGCATCAGTCGGTCGAAGATCCGGCGTCAACCCCCAAAACCTCGACCTCACAACGGCAAGCTCTGAAGCGGGATGTCCCTCATCAGGCGTAACTGAAAAGACGCTGCATCCTTCCTCGTAGAGAATCTCCTCCACGCCTCCCATGCCGAGAGCGTAGCAGTTTGCAAAGATGGCACCAAAGAGGCCCTGCTCGATGATGAACTGGGTGGGCAGAGGGGTGGGGCCGGCGTTGGCGGCGTGGTGGATGGCCTTGGTGAAGTAGATGGCCTCCACCTGTGCTCGGGTTGGTAGCCAGGACGGAAGTTTGGGTCTGGAAGAGTGGTGGGAGGGTTGTGATTTGGATGGTGGCTCGCCGGTTTCTTGTTGCAGACGGCGGAGGAGACTGCGTTTCTGGTTGAGGGAGAGTGTCTCTACGCCATCGAGGACTTTGTTAAAGGCTGCGTCGTCTGTGTTTCCTGGTGGTGATGATTGCGGCTCGTTTTCGGTGGACTCTGGGCTATCTCCCAAGACTTCCTGGACTAGACGGGGGTTCACAGTGTCCGCTGGCATGTCACTTGGATACTGCAGTAGTTGCTGTGAAGGTATGAAGGAGTTGGTTGCCCAGAGGTTCACTGTAGCGGGCCCGAATGCATCGTTGAGCGGCGCAAATGGGAGAGGGAGTGAGTTTGGGAACGTTGGTTGAGAAAACGTAGTTGCTGGTAGAGCTGAACCCGAGAGATCGCCCCAAGGGTCATTTGGGAAAGTCGACTGAGTGTTGTCAAGGTTGATAATGTCTTGGTCGATAGTGGAGGTGTCTACCGACATGAGAGGATCGACTGCGGTCGCACTCGATGCTGGTTGAGGCTGAGAGGTGAGTGAGCCAGTCTGATCCGGCAGAGAGCTGATTTGAGCATTGTCTGTGACATTGGCTATGTCGGCCACATCGGCAGGCTCCAGGAGTTGGTTCAGAAGTGCGAGTTTCTGTTTTCGTTTCTCGCCTATCAGTAAATAACCCATGGCTGGCGTCAGCAACATAACCCCTCAACGAATCAGAGGCCCCGTTTGGGGAGAAAGACATACGGTAGTTTCGACTGGCTATACGGTTCTGCTCACGGCGTGCCTCGGTATTGCGCTTGGCAGGTGCCTTGCCCTTCTTGATCTTGCTTGCTGCTCCATTGTCCATGATGGGGGTTGTTGTCCGTTCTACATGGAGCTTGGCGATGATGACGACGTAGATGTGTTAGTTTGTAGTTGGGATAGAAGATGGGTTGGTATGAATGTTCCCAACCCTACGGCTTGAACAAGTATACTGAGAAACTGTACCGTTCTGTAAGTGAACTACGGAGGATATAGGCTCCCGCTGCGGACGACGTCTCCGGCCGGAGCACAGGCTGAGCAAGCTCGAGCGCCGGCCCCACTGTTACCCCGATGCGAAGGGTTGGCCAATCAGACAGTGGCTTTTCATTCAAAGATGCTAATCAGGCAAAAAGCATGATATAAGTAGTAAACTTGATAAATAAATTATTTGTTTAATATTTAAACCCTTCCTTCTTATAAAATCTTTGATTATTATAATTTTTAATTTTTTCATATGGTCTAACACGTATTCAGCCTGAAAAGTAATACACTTGGAAAATACTCTCTTTAAGCAGGCTTCCACTGCTACGCCAAGGGTGGCTTCCAGGTGGGCCTCTCTGAGACCCTGCGGCTGGAGAGAAAAAAATGGAAGAACTTCTGGGCCACTACCGCAGCGCTGTTGGGGGGGCGTTTCGCACCGGAGGCATGGGGTATCTGGAGTGTTTTGCCGGGGGTCCTGTTAGTGAGGTACCTGCACAGCCTTGTCATGACGCCTGTCCAAGCTGCCGTCAGGCCGGGGTATTTGTGTAAGCGCTGTGCTTACGAGGATGCTCAGAATAAGGCTGCCAGAGACGGTACAGTAGAAGCTGCTGGAAAAGGGTGGCAAGGAAAGAGGACAAAGGATAATGCAAACATAAAAAAAAAAGACGAAAGACTTTTTCAGAGTCTACTATTGGGGGCTTCACACTGCAGCCTGTCTTTCAGCTGAGAGCCCAGGCCCGCCAGTGTGGTACGCCAAAAAACACACCTACACCTTTTCAAGCCCCTGTCGTTGTTGGTTGCATGTCCCGTGTCCGCAGGTCGTGCATTATCAGCACCGCCACAGCATCGACATTCTTCCACACAATTCCATGAGGCGCACCGCTGCTCCGTCCGCGACCCTGCAGCCTCCCTCTCTTTTCAAAAACCCGTCCGCTCGAAACCCCCCCTCCAAGCGCCTATTCTCGACTTGAGCGTCGATAATCAAGATCCTTCCCTCTTCTTCTTCCTGTCGCGCGGGAAAACCTTTCTTTCTACTTCTTCCATTCATCCCTCATTGTCGCTGCTTGCGAAAAGAAAAAAAAAAAAGAGAAAACATCGAGCGCCTCTATTCTCATCATCGTAATCGCCCTCACACCTTCGCCCCTTCCCAAACCCTCCACCTTTTCTCCGATTTTTGTCCAGTCAGAAAAAGAGAGCCAGCCCGTGCAACTTCTCGCAGCCCCGCCGTCTTCGGAAACTCGAGATAACGCTTTTTGGTGGACAAGGTACGATAAAACAGAAAACCTCTTTGCTGTCGGCGACTGGCCTAGCTGTGCGATTTGCATCGGATAGCATTATCTGGTCAGCAGTCGTCGTCGTCGTCGTCGTCGTCCCTGCCGCGCGCGCTCCCCCAATTTTTGTTTGCGCTTTGTTTGCTTTGTTCAAGCTTTACTAATACTCCAACTCACAGAGTCCTTACCTTGCCTCCCTTGCCTCCCTCTTCCCATCATTTAGAACCTCACCCGAACAACCGACACAATGGTCAAGGAAACCAAGTACTACGACACCCTCGGGGTATGTTGTCGCCTTTCGCGAATTGTCCCGACCTCCCCGCTAACCCATCTCCACAGGTCTCTCCAACTGCCACGGAGGCGGAGTTGAAGAAGGCCTACAAGACTGGTGCCCTCAAGTACCACCCAGGTATGTCTTGCGCCAGATCCAAACCGTTTGAAGCATGGCACCTAATTCCTCCGCAGACAAGAACGCGCACAACCCCGCTGCCGAGGAAAAGTTCAAGGAAATCTCCCACGCCTACGAAATCCTCTCGGATTCCCAGAAGCGATCGATCTATGACCAGTATGGCGAAGCCGGCCTCGAGGGCGGCGCTGGCGGTGGTGGCATGGCCGCCGAGGACCTGTTTGCCCAGTTCTTCGGAGGTGGTGGCTTCGGCGGCGGCCTCGGAGGCATGTTTGGTGGTATGAACAACCGTGGTCCTCCTAAGGCTCGTACCATCCATCACACCCACAAGGTCTCCCTCGAAGATATCTACCGCGGCAAGATCTCTAAGCTCGCTCTTCAACGGTCCATCATCTGCCCCAAGTGCGAAGGCCTTGGCGGCAAGGAGGGAGCTGTCAAGCGGTGCCCTGGCTGTGACGGCCACGGCATGAAGACCATGATGCGCCAGATGGGTCCCATGATCCAGCGATTCCAGACTGTCTGCCCTGACTGCAATGGTGAGGGTGAGATTATCAAGGAGAAGGACCGCTGCAAGCAGTGCAACGGCAAGAAGACCACCGTCGACCGCAAGGTCCTCCACGTCCACGTCGACAAGGGTGTCCGCAGCGGCACCAAGGTCGAGTTCCGTGGCGAGGGTGACCAAGCACCTGGCGTGCAGGCCGGCGATGTCGTTTTCGAGATTGAGCAGAAGCCTCACCCTCGATTCACCCGCCGGGAAGATGATCTGCTCTACATCTGCGAGATTGAGTTGATCACTGCTCTGGCTGGTGGCACCATCTACGTCGAGCACCTTGACGACCGATGGCTCGCCATCGATATTCTCCCTGGAGAGGCGATCGCTCAAGGTTCGTATCCCACACCTTGATTTAGATGTTTCCAACTAATCGTTCCCAGATGCTGTCAAGATGGTTCGCGGCCAGGGTATGCCTTCCCCCAGACACCACGACTTTGGCAACATGTACATCCGATTCAACGTCAAGTTCCCCGAGAAGAACTGGACTCAAGATCCCGAGGTGTTCGAGTCTCTTAGAAAGGTTCTTCCTGAACCCGCCGTCCAGAACGTTCCTCCGAGCGAGGCTATGACCGAGCCCGCGAGCCTCGAGGACCTCGACACTCAGGCCCAGGGCAGAGTCTTTGGCAACGCCGACGGAATGATGGATGACGATGACGAGGATGGCCACCCCGGTGGTGAGCGCGTACAGTGCGCCTCGCAGTAAGCCAATTGCGGCTGAGCACTTTTCTCAAAAGTGCAGCAAGATTTTTCAATGCCATGACGGCGTCGGTTGCCGAGTGTCCCTGCGCTAGAAACACGAACTACCAACCTCGTGGGGACAGTCGCGCAGCTGAGAATGGACGTTGACCATTCGGGTCACCGTCGCCTAATCATTCAATGATACCAAAACTAGCGGAGGACCTAGTCCCCCTTTAAGCGTAGTGATGATGTAACGGGGAGGGGAGCGGGAGCAAAGGAGAAGTTGAGTGGGCATACACGCACTTGACTTGACGGATCGTGTTTCGGGGCCGTGGAGCATTCGATCTGGCTGGGAGGCGTTTTGAGGGTCATAGACGATTCAATGAATTTGGTAGTTGCAGACGTAGACCACGAACATGATGATTTGATTGTTATTTTCGGCCTCACTTGTGACGTTGACGGAACATAAGCTCACAATACTCTGACATGGAAATATTACAATTGTATTTCTGCTTATGGAGACCGTCGTTCACTCCTCATCGGCCTCCGCATCCGCCATCACCTGCTCCCCAGTCACCTGTCCCTCACCCTGCTCCTCCTCCTGCTCAGTCGACTTCTTTCGCAGATTCTCCGTGTTATACAACAGGCTCCTCACCACCTTTTCCTCAACCTCGAGTTCCGCCTTTTCAATGTCCTCGTCATTCACGAAAGCCGCCGTGCTCGTGGCAAGCTTCTCGTCAGTCATGGTCAGAGAGTAGATGGCCAGGCTCTTGGCATTTGTGGCATCGCCGGGATCAAGAGCGGTGACGATCTTGGGCGGCTCATCACCGTTGGCGGGCTTGAGGGCAAGGCTAAGGGGCTTGCCGGGGAGCTGAATGACTGCGGGGTGGTTGAGAGTGTTGTCCTGGGTGAGCTGCCAGGAAAAGATTGCTGAGATGCTAGTGAAAGAGTCAGCAACACGAGAAGTCATATACATAATCAGAAAAAAACTCACTCCTCGCAAATGGCTAGGATGTAGACGAGATCCGACCCCTCATGAGGATACACCAAAGTGTGAAGGCTAGAGACAGCAACTTTGGTGAGGTCCGGCAAAATCTCCTGAGCCAAGGACAAGACGCTCCTCCGTGATAGGAGCTTGGCAGCCTTCCAGTCCCATACAAACAAATCCTCATCACCACCTCCAGACACAAGAACATCCCCGCGAGGTGCCGGGATGACCATCGAGCTGATAAACTCCTTGTGGCCAAAGCAGAAGCCCTCGATGACGTACGCCTGGGGGATATATCTCGATACTCTGATGTGCTCATCGCGGTCGCCGGTGATGATGTACCGCTGCCCTTCGCTCTCGCCAACAGCCAGCGAGGTCAGCATGGAAACATGTCCGAGCAACAACGTGAGCTCAAAGCCGGGGCCTTCCGACTTGGCCTCAGCCTCTGCCTTGGTCCGCGTCGCGAGCTCCATGTGGCGCTGCTGGTTGTCGAGAGCCCGCAGGTTGCGCTTGGAGTGCACAGTCGTAGCATTGGCAGAAGGCTTGTAAGCGGACTTGGCTGGCGCAGGGGTTGAGGGCTGAGGGGTGGCGGATTGGGAGGCAGGGTCGAAGAGTAGAGGTAGGGCGTAGACATCGCCGAATTTGTCGGCGCAGATGATCTGGGAGTCTGGTCCGATGGCCACATCGCTGGGACGCTTGGGCATGGTTCTGGGCAAGTGTGAGCTTCACAGATGGAATGTTCTTGTTAAGGGTGAGAACATACCGTTTACTGAGCTGAGTGAGCTTGCCCTTTCCGTCATGCTCGAAGATCCAGATAACCTTGTCATGCCCTGTGATGGCCAGAAGATGAGACCCGTCGGCTGTGCTCGTCAAGTGTGTGATGACGGGGCGGTCCGGCACTCGTGAGATGTTGGAATCCTTGGGCGGTTGTTGATTTTGTCTGTTTTTGCTCTTCTTGCCTCCCTTCTTTTTACCCGAGGCTTTATTCCCCTCTGGCTGCTTCTCTACCTCTTCAGCGTTCGCTTCCGCTTGGCTTGCCTCGTCCTTGGGCTCCTCCTCCTCAACCTTTTGTCGCTTAGCCGGTGGTTCATCGTCGTCTTGTCCTTGAGCGAGAGCAGGTTCCTGGCTCACAGGGTTCTTCTCACTTGAGACTTGGTCCGATATAGCCTTGACGGCGGCGTCTACCTTGTTGACGTCCGGATGCTTCCATGTTGATACGTGAGCTCCATGATCGAGGCTGAGTGAGTGAATGCTTCCTCCTCGGGCTGCAAATAGAACGTTGCCGCTGACGTGAACAACATTGTAGGGAATCTTCATCTTTTAAGTCTGGCCTGTAAGACCATATAGACCCTGAAATAAGCCGTGAAAAGTCAAATGGCTGTTCAATTGCAGCGCAACATCCTCTGGTTCAAGCTCTTGAAGTTGATGCGGGCCATGATGAAAAAAAGATACATTGAAGATGTACCTGCACCTGCACCCGCCCCACTCAATCGCCCAAAACAGACTAGCGTTATCAAGCCCTAGCGAGCAAGCACACATTTTCTCTCGCGCTTTCCTTAAAATCGGGAAATTTTGCTCCTTTACGACAACACACTCTCCTAACCACCACAACCCCAAGATACCCCCAGACAAAACTTGCCCTTAAACAACCTGCCTTCATAACAAAAGAAGATATGGGGGGCAAGACCAACAAGGCCGGCTACTTCGACAAGCTCAAGGGCTTGCTCGAGGAGTACAACTCCATCTTCATCGTCGAGATTGACAATGTCAGCTCTCAGCAGATGCACGAGATCCGACAGGCTCTGCGGGGCAAGGGTGTTGTCCTGATGGGCAAGAACACCATGGTACGAACCCGAACCAAAATAACAGTGATCAATTGGATTTGCTAATGGCCGTATAGGTCCGCCGAGCCTTGAAGACCTTCATCGCCGACTCCCCCGAGTACGAGCGCCTCCTGCCTCACGTCAAGGGCAACGTCGGCTTCGTCTTCACCAACGAGGACCTCAAGGAGGTCCGCGACGTCATCCTCTCCAACAAGGTCGCCGCCCCCGCTCGTGCCGGCGCCGTCGCCCCCTCCGACGTCTGGGTCCCCGCCGGCAACACGGGCATGGAGCCCGGAAAGACCTCCTTCTTCCAGGCCCTCGGTGTCCCCACCAAGATCGCCCGTGGTACCATTGAAATCACCACCGATCTCAAGCTCGTCGAGGCTCACTCCAAGGTCGGCCCCTCCGAGGCCACCCTCCTCAACATGCTCAACATCTCCCCCTTCACCTACGGCATGGGCATCTCCCAGGTCTACGACCAGGGCCAGAGCTTCCCCCCCAGCGTCCTCGACATTGGCGAGGAGCAGCTCCTGGCCACCTTGGCCCAGGCCATCACCACCATTGCCACCATCTCGCTGGCCATCAACTTCCCCACCCTGCCCTCGGTCCTGCACTCCGTCGTCAACGGCTACAAGAACGTCCTTGCTGTTGCCATCAGCACCGACATTACCTGGCCCGAGATTGAGGAGCTCAAGGACCGCATTGCCAACCCCGACGCCTACGCCGCCGCCGCCCCTGCTGCCGGCGCCGGTGCTGCTGAGGCCGCTCCCGTTGAGGAGAAGAAGGAGGAAGAGGAAGAGGAGGACTCCGACGAGGAGGGCTTCGGTGGTCTCTTGTATGTGCACCCTCCGCGTCAGGACCGAGACAAGTTCGCTAACGAGATCGCAGTGACTAAATGTAGCCACATCTCCGTAATGATGTATGACCGGCTTTTAGGACTTTGGTTGGGTTTACGACTCATGGATCTTAAAAATGGGGTACATAGATCGTCTGCTGGACAATTGAACCTGTCGCGACGGTTACGAACAAACCTGGAGCACCAATATGCTTGTGACAGGATCTCGCTATGAAACACGACCCCGTTACCGATATAGTGGTTTGCCAAAAAAGGTCAGTCGAAGCCCCACGCGTTTCCCTTATCAACAAACCCCCAGATGATTATACAATTGTATCAAGAGCTTTTTAACCCTGAAATCTCCTGATGACACATACATCACCACCCTATGACGGACATTTCCATAATCATATGTTTTGAAGACTGCTTTTGAGGGGTATCATGGCTAATATTCAAACATTACAGGTTGCCGCATTCTTCCTCGTCTTCATCTTACATGGGGTGATGTCCGTCCGTATCATGTTCCCTTAAATATCCCCCCAGTCACCCCGTCCCGACCTGTCCCGTGTCCTGCCCTATCCCAGCCGATCCTATGGGATGATCTAAAACTCTCCGTGCCATATCAATAGCCCGGTCCGGGAGTCCAGCCAGTCTCGCGACTTTGAGGGCGTGACTCCGGCGGTTAATGCCTCTTTGTAGTTTATGATTGTAGACGAAGCCGCCCTGGCCATCTTCCTCCACATCAGTGCAGTACATCCGCACAATGCCCCTGTCAGGGGAGCATAAGCTCTCGGCTGCTGCGAGGTCAGCAACTGCGTGAAAGTGTGTAGCAAAGAGGGTCCGGCATTGGTTGACGGTTGCCAAGTGATGTAGACAAGCAAAGGATACGGCCGTGCCATCCTCGGGCGTGGTGCCTCGACCGATCTCATCCATGATGACGAACGATCGTGGTGTGGCTTGCTTGAGGATATGTGCCGTCTCAAGCATCTCGACCATGAAGGTGCTCTGGTCCTGGTAGAGATTATCAGCCGAGCCAACGCGGCTGAAGATGGCGTCGACTATCCCCAGCTCAGCGTATGATGCAGGAACATAGCAACCGATCTGCGCCAAGATAGTGATGAGCGCGTTCTGGCGCAGAAATGTACTCTTGCCAGCCATGTTGGGCCCCGTGATTAGCCATACACGCCCGTCCTTGGCCGATCCGACTAGACAATCGTTCCGAACAAAGCTGCGGCCCTGCTCGAAGAGACCGCCTTCAACAGTGGGGTGCCGGCCGCCGACGATGGTGTGACTGGTCGTGTTGTTGAGAGTTGGTCGCACGAGATTCTGCTCCCGGGCGAGTTTGGCGAAGGCCGTAGCGATGTCGAGCTCGTCGAGGACGGCGGCGTTGCGGCGGAGCTTGACGAGATTGCGGACGACGTGTTCGCGGAGGGAGTAGAAGACGGCTTGTTCCTCAGCGCGGATCTGGGCGCGCACCTGGTCGAGACGCTGACCGAGATGCGTCCATTCGGGGAGGTGGAAGGATCGTGTAGAGCGACTGGCGGAAAGAGGTCGCACGTCAACGAGGTTGTGGGTGTCTTTGCCCTTGATATGAGCGATGTGGCCGAGGCCGGGACTCCATTTGAGTAAGAGGCTCGGAGTACCAAGACGTTCGCGGAGCGTCTCATTAAGCGTTGCCTTTTCCTGGAGTAAGGACGTCAGTTCGGCGTGAAGCCGCTTCAACGTAGAACTAGCAGCTGGCTTCATGATCCAGGCCTCATTGTCTTCAGCGTAGTATTCCCGGATGCTCGAGGGCCGCTTCCGTTTGCCCTTGGGAAGAGCAGCGGCGTCGTCCTGCGAACCTTCGTTGCTCACAACGTCTTCTGCAAGAGCCATCATCTGGCTAGCTTCCGAGTCTTCGGCCTCGTGTTGCTGAACAATACCCTCTTCATCAATGGCTTGTTTGATGCGGCGGGCAAGCTTCAGGGGCTCGACAAGGCTAATCCGGGATTTCAAAGAGGCGAAGCAGTCGAGGTTGGAATCACTGGGTAGGGCATTGGCTTGGTCGAGGAGCTCGACAATGTCCCTAGTAGCATGAATAGTGTTGGCCAAACCCAACAGGTCGTCAGCGTCACCGCGACCGAGCGTGAACTTCTGAACAAGTCGCTGAGAGTCGTAACTCCTACGCAGCAAGAGGATTATAGAGTCACGAAGGTCCTCCTCCGCGATGAAGCGGGCGACGAGGTCCTGTCTACCAACAATAACGTCGAGGGAGGTCGACGGTGCGCTCAGCCACTCATTGAGCAGTCGAGCACCGCTCTTGGTGACGGTGCGACGGATGGCATGCAGTAGGCTACCCCGAAATGCGCCATCACGGATAGTTTGCTTTATCTCAAGGGCACGAAGACTGTTCTTGTCAATGGCCATGATCTGCATGTTTTCATGCCTCAGCGGGGGCTGCAGCTTCATGCTCATGCCCTGCAGTCGATCCTTGACATAGCTGAGGAGAGTACCCGCAGCGAGCACCTCCGCAGAGGAGAATGCAGCAGCTTCACGCTCAGATAGGGCAGACTCGAGCATGGGCGCCCAGTCACCGGGGCGGAGCAAGGCGTCGTCAGGCCGGGGTGCGTAGGTTATGATGTGACGGTCCTCAGCAAGGAGGGCAAAGATGCCATGGTCGGGACGGGCCTGCAGGTCCTGGTCGAGGAGGAGCTCGCGCGGGCAGAGTCGGGAAAGGATCGCCGGCAAGGATGCCAGATTGGTTTGCTGAGTGCAAAAGTGGCCGGTCGAGAGATCGAGCCATGCCAGGCCGAGTGGCACGGCGTCGTCGCACGGTTGGGCGTCTCCAACGTCCCGGCCAACAGCTGACGGCAGCGGGTGGGCTGATGCGGATTCATGGCCCGGGAGCCCGGCCAATTGACTCGGCACTCGGCCGATATGGATCGCCATGACATAGTTATTTGCGTATGGATCCATGAAGTTCTCGTCGATAAGAGTGCCCGGAGTGATGATACGGGCGACTCTGCGGTCGTGCATCAGCCCCCCAGACTTGACCTTGTCGGTGGGCGAGTTGGGGAACTCTTCGGCGATGGCGACATGGCGGTTGAGATCTTGGACGAGAATTTTGAGGAATCGATCCAGCTGGAAGAAGGGGAACCCGGCCTGCAAGACAGATGATGATGATGAGATATCGCGCCAGGGGAAAGGGGAGCGATAAGATGGATGGTAGCAATGAACTCACCATGGGCACAGGGCCGGCATTAGTCTTCTTGGAAGCGACCTTGAGGTTGAGCAAGGGTCCATATTCGTCTGCGTGCTCAAAGTACAGCTCATAGAAGCCGCCTACACGCGTTAACAGGACGCAGTTGTCAAACTTGCGCATGTTCTGCTGCGCCTGGAGCACCACGGTAGGGTACGCGGGGGGTTCCTGAGGCAGCGATGGCAGTGCATTGATGGCATCCTGGGGCTCTGTAGGCGTACTGGGAGACGACGGTGACGTTGGCAGAGGCGATGTTGGCGTGGGTTGAATAAGACCCTGAGGTAGGTCGGATAGCCTTACGGTAGTGGTGGTCTTCTTACCCCTGGCTTGGAGGGGAAGATGGGGAGATGGTGGAGGGAGGAATGGGCGGATGGAGAAGCCATGGCGGGCTTGGTGGGCATGATGGAGATGAGGAACCGAGCTGTGGTGATAATGACGGTGGCGGTTTTGGTGTTGCGGGCGGTGGTGAGAAGCAAGAGCACGAGCATAAGCGCTAGCATGAGCAACAGCAGCGGGTAGAGTGGCAGTAGCACGATCTGAGGCAGCGGGAGGCGTAACCGTTGGCGCCAACGCAGGCACCGAATCAAGAGAAACCGAAACGGAAACAGAGGTAGAAACGGGCTTAGAGGCAGATGACGATGCCAGGGGCCGCAGATGGCGGATACCGGAAACCGGGGGCACCATGCGGTCGGAACATGGAGATGAGATGGGCTGTTGCTGAGTTGTTGAAGGTGAATCGACACCCGGGGTTGGTGTGCTGTTGCTGGAACTCCTGTTCCGGATAGAAACTCGGGGGATATCGACCAACGAACTGGTTACCCTCAGCTCGGAGCTTTGAGGGAGTCAGGACAGATCTTGTGTTGGTCGATGTGGTGTGAAAAGCGGGTGTACTGTATGATGTGCCGATATGGTGACACCTATGTGAGATGTGGTGATGATCGGGGGACGAATCACGCTGGGCTCACGCAAGGCCTTGGCAGCCTATGCAAACCACGGGCTCATTTCGAGACGAAACAGAGGAGAAAGAGTTGAGCCGCTCCCTAGTGGTGGGCGAGACTGGGCTGTTTAGGGCCCGGCACGGCGCGACTGGCGCCGAAACGTGGAACGAAAAAGCAAACCAAAAGTGGTCCCGATATAGAAACCAAGGAAAATCCGGGATGCAACGCGTGGTGCGGAGGGGCCATCCGAACGAGTTTCGAAGCCAGACGGCAGATACTGCAATTCTTGGACCATCATGGCTGTATTCTCGTCTTTTTTTCCTGTGGGGGGAGCGAGACACGCAGAAGCACGAGCACTTTTCCAGGGCAGCTGTGGTCATGTCTGGTCTCTGGGCTTAATGAAACCTGAACACAAAGGGAAAAAAAAGTCTTAGGTTCCGGGGAAACCGCCCGCCAGGGTTCGGACGTAGGCAGACCGTTGGGCGTTAGATCCATTGCACGGAGATAATAATTAGAGCGGGCCAGTGCCTGTGGGCGAACAGCGCATGAAGCGGGAGGAATGGGCCCATCGAGGCGTCGCCCAACGAGAGGAATCCGGGTCTTCGCGAACAACGTGTGAGATGGGAAGGATCCATGGATCCCGTCCCAGTGTGAATACCTGGGTGCCTTAGGAATTTGGCGCGCTCGAACGACACCACAAGGCACCTCCTGCTCTGAGATTGATGGATGGGCGGTTGCTCCGGGATCTACAGGGCATGACCTTCTGTAACGGAATGCCACTCCCCAGATACTGCAACTCTGACTCTGGATGATGGGAGGCCCTGGCACCTGGTGGTGCCACAAAGCCACTGTGGTACCGAAAGATTCCCGTCCACCCCTCTGGGATTATGCCCAGAGACCAACAAGATTGGAAGGGAGATTGGGGTGGGCAAGGGAAAAGTAGGAAAATACAGTGCGAGCTGTCAAGTCAGGTGCACTGGGCTCCCCGGGCGTCGAGTCGAAACGCGGCTCCAGGCGAAAAAAGCAAGATACGCGCCCCGTAGCCTGCCAAATCTTCCATGCGCCGTCGTCCCATGCCGGCGTCATCATCATCCCTCTCAACGCCAGATGGCCTCGAAATCTCCCCCGAGCTGCTGCTAGTGCGCAGTCCCGTGTCTTGACCGGTTGTGCGGGTGGCCGGGCGGTAAGGCGACAAACCAGCCCAGGGCTCCATTTCTGACAGACAAGCTCTATTAGGCGACAGACAGACGGGCCTGATGGAGACATGGAATGCAGGCCAGGGCAGGCAGGGCAGAAATGACGGAAACCATCGACTCAAGGTAGTAATCGGCAACCTCGCCTGCTACAAGGATCCATCTCTGGGTAAATGGATGCACTGGAAAGGCAAGGCGAGCAGGAAACCGGCCAAGAAGAGGCCAGGGAAAACCAGCTTTCTCAAGACAAGCCTGCACCACTTCCACTTTCAGCAACCATATTAGGTAGGGGACGGAGGAGGGCGAGATCAGAGCAGAAGAAGCAATGGGAGCTACGATTCCAACAAACAACAACACGACCAGTGCTCGATCCATACATCACGGCATCGGCACAAGACAACACACGAGAAAACGAGATCCAACACTTCACTCCGGACCCCATGAAAGCCAGGGAACCCCCTTGGGAGCCCAAGGGCCACCTACGCAACGACCGCGCGCAAGGCCCGCTGTGAGCCAGCTCAACTCGTCACGGCCTCGTCCTGTCGTCCTCATCGTCCTTCCTCATCCCATGAATCGCGTATAAACGGGCTAGCATGGGACGGCATACCTCCAGATTGGGCGTGACCGAACCCCGGCGCCGCCAATGAGGACCTGGCGACGAGCTGCTGAGGTGCTGCTGGCATAAGCATATCTGACGGCACTCAATGCCACTCAGTGCCACTCGCCCAGGTCGCGGGGTCGGCGTGGGCCGATTCTCGAGAGCCTCAGCCCATTTTGGGCCCGCTGCCACACGACGTCGCCAGACCCCCTGCGCAAACCCTCGGCCGGATCTGTCGATTGTGACCACCGGCTCGACTCTGAGCCATCCTAGCTATATATCCCCTTTGTGCGCGGGTGCTGACCCCAAGGATACCTACTTTTCCGGTCTTGTTCTTGTAATACATAACAACCTCAACAATTACTGTGTCTTGCACCACCCAAGAAGCTACCAATCGAGTTCCCCACAGTCGTCACTTACACGCCGTTGATCCTTGACATCAGCGACGACCACAGAACGAGCGAGGAAAGCCAGAAAATAACGCGAAACAAGCCCCAAAATCGTCTCGAAAGAGACAGGAACAACACCCTTGCAGAGCGAAAACCCACACTCAACACCAAACACCCCTTGTCGGCACACGGTCCGTCACCCGGAGAGTGTCCTGAAAAACACCCCAGAGGTCATCCAACATATATATATATACTTGATCTCCAATCCAAGCCCAAGCGCCCTATGGCGGCTATGATGTCGTCTGTCAACCCCTTCACACCGGTGACCCCCCCACCGGAAAGCCACGCCTTTCCTAAACCTCCTGTCCCAAGGCCTTTTCAGAACAACCTCAAGCGCAAAGCCTCGATGCAAGAACCCTTTAGCGGTCTGGCCGGCCTTAATGGCCCCTCGATGATGGCCCCTCCTCCGGCACCGACTTCACAGCCCAAGACGGCCTCGTCCCCCAACCGCAGTTCCGGCGGCAGCCCCGGCCCTAGCGATTCAAAGACTCCGCCTCCCCCCAACATCGCCGGTGCGAACCTCGATCCCAAATACCTCGCCATGGTCTCCCGCATTGCCGCCTACTATCAGCAGAGATGCCAAGCTGTGGCAAACTATCAACAACAACGATGCCAGGCATGGGCCAACATGCACCGGCAAAGGTGCCAGGACATGATGCAGGCATCTATGCTAGTTGTGGCTTGGTATGTGAGGGATCGCATCCAGCGAAGGCGACGACGTGAGAAGCGCCGCTTCAGGTCAGGTTTGAGGCGCAGGACGAATCAACCCAAGGTCACTCGCACCGAAGTTGTCCGTCGCTGGGTCAAGCAGATCCCCGAGGACCCAGAGTCACCCAACAATCCAGTTACAGTTCAACTCGCTGATCGGGCCGAGGCCGAATTCTCTATGGACCGTGATCCGCAGCCTGACAAGGACGCCAAGTTGTTCGAGATGGCCGACAACCTCATTAAGAGCCAATATAAGAAGATCGAGGTACCAATCATGGGTGTGCTTAACTTTGATGAGAGCGACAATGACAGTGAGAGTGATCTGGATGAGCCTGAGCAGTTTGAAGAGATGGACGAGGATGAAGACGGCGAAGGAGACGGTGAATACTACGAAGTGGAAGATGATGATCTATACGACGATGAGGACGATATGGAGTACACAGGAGACGGCGGATCAGAAGTCGTCCACCACGGCACAGGCACTGGCTCAGGCAGCCGGAACAACGACTTGAGTGAATCCTCATGAACTACTTGTTCCCCCTCAAGACTTGAAATATTATAGCCCACTCCAGGGCGAGGTGGGATACCTCTTTAATGATGACGACAAAGCATCAAATATCGGCAACAAACTCCAATCATGATGGACACATTCGGGCATTGGTTTCGGAACGGCGCAAATCACAGGCGGGTGGTGGTCCAGGCACGATATTCACTGGAGTCAAGAGCATCTCACTTTTTTACATGGCATACATATATTGATGATACCTATTTTGGCACTGGATATTTGGGTCTGTTATCGTTTATTTTCATTTCTTAGGGTTAGGTCTACCCGGCAAATCGGGGTGTTTAGCCAGGCGGGCAAACGTACGTGTCACATCCAAACTCAACATAAAAAGATGATATACTATGCACCTGCATCCGCATCCATGTCCAGGCCCGTGTCTACGCCACGCTCCTTTTAGGCGTGAGGGATATTACACAGTCATTCACTGTTTAGTTTCGTATATAAAAAGATTGCCCAGTTTGGCACATCAGCAGAGCACAGATTGTGGTGCCCTAGGATCAGGGCTGTTGTGCGGATGCGGCTGTGTGGTTTCAGCAGGACTGGCGGTGATGAATCCAACAGGCTGGGAAAGATGGGCAATCGAATGGTGCAGAGGAGATTAGAATTTCGCTTGAAACGGGCAGTGGGTGTTTTGTGCGTACTGTACGGAGTAGCCGGGAGGTGAACAGGTCATGACGAGGTGAGAATCGTTCGATGGTTAGGGCTACCTGTGGGTGCCCTTCGGACCCGAATGCTGAGTAAAAGGTGTTACGGGAGAGGAGAGAGACGAGATGACATGGATGTAATGTTGGATAAGCACAACCTGTCACTTTCAAGGTTGATCGGGGAGTTCAGAGTGCGACGGGATGGGGATTAGCCCGTCAAGTTGGCTCGTCTCTTTCTCGAGTGTCCCACAGACAGCACGAGTGAAGGAGACAACATGAGTTGAAGCATACCAGTGAGAACTTCAACAAGGGCTTTGGTAACTAAGCGCAAGACAGATGTGCCAGTCTGAAGAAACGAGATGACAGCCGTCCTGGACTACTGTCACTGGGTTAGAACTAACTCCAACCTTGATAACAACAGTCAGGTGGCTGCAGTAATTACCTATTGCTCCTTCTCAGGTACACGTTCTAAGTTTATGCCCACGGTCGAGAGATCCAAGTCAGGCATGCCCCGACGGTTAGACTTGAACGTTGCGTCGTCATTAGTGTTCGATTAGGATCGAAACTGCCGAGTTGGATGAGAGAGTTTCCGGAAGCAGCAAGCCAAGTAAGGGGAAAGTTCATTAGCTAGATAAAATTCAAGTTCACTTCTTGAGTCAATGTCCCCCGCATCCTGCAGCACGTCCATTTCCTCCTTCAACCATTATCTCACCGTCATCCGTCTCGTCGTCCTACGTCCTTGGTCTTCTTCACAACGCCGCCTGATGGTTTTCCAGCACAAGTCACCGTTTCTCTAAACTCGACACCCGTATCAACAGTCATCGCTTGCCTTTATGTACCTATTCCTCCGGCCTACCTCTTGGTGAGCATCGATATCCCCGACACGATGAGGTATGTGCGTTTTCCATCTTGGTTCATGTTTGCCTGCATGCTCCTTTGGGACATGGTTCCATTCGGCAGAAGACGCCCCGCACGCGACGATGCTTCCCCAAACTGAACCCTCCATCCCAAGCTCTGCTAGACCCAGGGCGTGCATCGCCCAGAGTTAGCGGGCCCGCTCCCCCAGAGACATTCCATGTCATAGCGCTTGAGGTGCTGTGCTACAAGTGCCTGGCCCCCTGTAGGAGCGGGAATGGATGGTCACCTGGGGCTGGTTGTTTTGGGCAATCCCCCGCTTCTCAGCTTGGCAACCGACGGCGTCTGCAAAAATAAAGCAGTCATCTTGTGAGGCCATACCCCCGAGAGTGTATGCGAGCATTTGTGTCAACTAGTGTTGGCGCGTGCAGCTTCCTGTGGCCGCCGTTGCTTTGGGGGGAGGGGGCGTCAAGCGGGAGCTGGCGGTAGTTCACTTGACCTGCAGCATTGAGCCCAGAGCTTAACTCATCAGAGCTTCCATCCTGTGTCTCGGAGAAAGCATCGTACAGCAACATCAACAGGCACCCGTCCATCGACACATTTAAATATCAATTGACTGCCCTTTTCTCCTCGCATTCCACCTTCAAACTCCACCCCCATCTTTACACCCGACCCAGCTTCCAATAGCTCACTCTATTTGACGTCATCATCGTCGACCACAGCTCACCATAGCTCAATAGTGACAACATTCCCGACTTCGATCAGCTACTCCTCGTCTCCGCGGCCTGCCCCCGCCATTCTCCCACGCCCGAAAGCCAGCAGCGACATCCGCTTCCCGGAAAGCTGCGTCGCATCTCGAATCGATCTGCTCCCCCGGCTCCAGGTCATCCTCTCGACGTCCATACTATGGGTGGAGGCGGCGAGCTCAAGGGCGATGGCTCTTCCTACCCTCTCTTCGCCGAGCGGCCCGTCGGCGTTCCAAAGACCAGCATCTTAAAGGGCCGCATTGAACCGTTCTATAAGTCAGGACAGTACTATAAGGTTAACCTGCAGGCGTATGGCGCAACCATCCCCGTCCGCACGCTCATTGCTAACTTGTCCACTGCAGGAACATGTACAATGCCAGGTACTCGGGCAAGCCTCATGTTCAGCTCTCTGTCTGGGATGCGCCAAAGCTCACTCGACCGACTTTTGAAGAGGCTGTTCGCCACAACTTCAGAGAAACCCACACCGGGACCTCGTTCGGCCCCTCGTGGTCTACTCATTGGTTTAAAGTCATTTTGCGCATCCCCAAGGACATCAAGGACGAAGAGCTCATTGAGTTCCATTGGGATGCTAGCAACGAGGGTACCGTCTGGACCGAGGACGGTGTTCCCATCCAAGGTCTCACCGGCAGCGGAGAGCGCATCGAATGGATCATCCCCGACGCTTTCCGCGACGGCGAGGAACACACCATCTACATTGAGATGGCCTGCAACGGCATGTTTGGAAACGCCCCTAACGGTAAGACGTCGATTGCACCGCCAGATGCCAACAGACGCTTCAATCTCAGCAAGGCCGACATCGTCGCCATCAATGTCCCGGCTCGCAAGCTTCATATAGATATGTGGGAGATTGGCGATGCCGCTCGAGAGCTTCCCGAAAACTCGGCTGAGCAAAACCACGCTCTGTCCGTCGCCATGAAGATCATCAACACCTTCGAGGTGAATAATCAAGAGTCTATCCTCAAGTGTCGCGAAATTGCCCGCGAGATCCTTGGTCCCGATGTTGATTCTCATAAAGTGTACGAGGTGGGAAAGGATCCCGTCGTCTTTGGAATTGGTCATTGCCATATCGACAGCTGTTGGCTCTGGCCATGGGCTGAGACCAGGCGAAAGGTTGTCCGCTCCTGGACGAACCAGTGCGACCTCATGGATCGTTACCCCGAGGCCAACTTTGCTTGTTCGCAGGCTCAGCAATACAAGTGGCTCAAACAGGACTATCCTGCTGCTTACGAGAGGGTCAAGCGCAAGGTTAAGGAGGGCCAGTTCTATCCTATCGGTGGTAGCTGGGTTGAGCACGACACCAACATGCCCAGCGGCGAATCTCTTGTCCGCCAGTTCTTTTACGGCCAACGATTCTTCGAGGCCGAGTTTGGTTCACGCTGCCGTACCTTCTGGCTCCCTGACACCTTTGGGTACTCGAGTCAGCTTCCTCAGCTTTGCCGGCTGGCTGGCATGGATCGCTTCATGACCCAGAAGCTGAGTTGGAACAATATCAACAACTTCCCTCACACAACCTTCATGTGGGTTAGTCCAGACGGAAGCCAGGTCATTTGCCATATGCCCCCTTCAGAGACATACACAGCCAATGCCGACTTTGGTGACCTGAAGAGGAGTATTGCCAACCACAAGACCATGCGCGTCGATAGCTCATCTCTGCTTGTCTTTGGCAAGGGTGACGGCGGTGGTGGCCCTACCTGGCAACACTTTGAGAAGCTCCGACGATGTGCTGGTATCAGCAACACCATTGGCGGCATCCCCAAGCTCAAGCTGGGCCTGACAGTGGATGACTTCTTTGACCGCCTCAGCCACAAGGCAAATGATTTCCCTACCTGGTATGGCGAACTGTACTTTGAGCTTCACCGGGGCACATACACCACGCAAGCCAACAACAAGTACTACAACCGAAAGGCTGAAGTCATGCTCCGTGACATCGAGCAGTTGGCTACCATTGCATCGATCAAGAACAAGTCTTACAAGTATCCAACCAAGGACCTTGATGACATGTGGGAAGCGGTTCTACTGTGCCAGTTCCATGACTGTCTGCCAGGAAGCAGCATTGAGATGTGCTATGATGACTCTGATAAGGTATGTATTGACCCAGTGCCTGAAATAGCCGTTCTTGCTAACATGTATCAAGGTCTACGCCGAGTTTTTCGCGAAAGGCAAGCGTCTTCTCAAGGAGTTGTACGATTCGCTTGACGTGTCGAATGACTTCTCTAGCTGTGTGAAGGAGTCGGTGGCCATCAACACCCTGCCTTGGCATCGAAAGGAGCTCGTCGAAATCTCCAATACCGAGGTGGGCGTTGCATGCGGCGATGGTCAGCTGCTGGCTCTCCGAACGTTCAAGGTACAAGAGGACAAGCCAGTGGTTAGTGTCCAGGAGACTTCACCCGACGTCTTCGTCCTGCAAAACGACCAGCTTCGCCTCGTCGTCGAAGGGGGTGCCATCACATCTCTGTATGACATTGTCAACGATCGCGAGGTCATTGATAAGGGCGGAAAAGCCAACAAGTTTGTCATTTTCGACGACATTCCCCTTTACTGGCAAGCTTGGGACGTCGAGGTTTACCACCTCGACGCCCGCAGACAGGTTGAATACGGCAAGACCAAGATCTTTGAGCAGAAGCCCCATCGGGTAACCTTGGTTACCGACATCAAGATCAGCGAGAACAGCTCGGTCCAATCTTTCATCACTCTTTCAGCGGCACTTGCTGGGCAGCCCTCTCAGGTCGATTGCAGAGCCGAGGTTGACTGGCATGAGGACTCCAAGTTCCTCAAGGTTGAGTTCCCTGTTGACGTGGTCAACACCGAGGCCTCGTATGAAACAGCTTTCAGCATCACCAAGCGGCCAACCCACTACAACACAAGCTGGGACATGGCCAAGTTCGAGGTGTGCTGCCACAAGTTCGCTGACCTGTCGGAGAATAACTACGGTGTGTCTATCCTCAATGACAGCAAGTACGGGTTTGCGACCGCAGGCAAGATGATGCGTCTGTCACTCCTGCGATCTCCCAAGGCCCCCGATGCGAACGCCGATATGGGACGCCATTCGATCCGATGGGCCATCTTCCCGCACAAGGGCAGTCTATCTTCGGCAACCGTCAAGGCTGCTTACGCCCTCAACAATCCCCTAAAGGCTGTTTCGGCACCCAGGGCCACCATCGAGAGCATCTCCGGCGCGCCAATCAAACTTATCAACACCGATGAGTCCGATTCCCTTGTCCTCGACACAATCAAGCGAGGCCATGATGACGAAGACGTCAGTCGCGGCGAAGGTCTACGGGTAAACAAGGGCCAGAGCATCATCTGCCGCGTATACGAGTCTCTAGGTGGCCGCAGCCGTGGCGCCATCAAGACGAGCTTTGACATCAAGCGAGTCACCAAGACGAATATCCTGGAGGATGAGTTGGAAGAGATTCAACACTCCGAGGGCGAATTCCCCATCACCCTCCGACCATTTGAAGTGGCAACCTTCAAGCTCGAGCTCTAGAATGAGACCGAGGTTGAGTGTTCATGTCCAGCCCTCAGCATCCGCATGATTCCCGGCATTGACAGCATTCTGCTTTGAGAGCATGGGTAGATACAGCCCAGCACCTTGGTCGCGTATGGACAAAAGCGTTAAAGGCAGTGTGAGGGACATGTGAGGTATTATCAAGGCAGACTGACAACGGCAAGGACGTGTGAGGCGACGGGGCAGTTGAGACGGGGCAGAACCAAAGCATGGTAATTACAGACCAAGACTTATTTGAGTACCAAGAAACGGCTCTATCATTCCAATTCCCTAAACGCCGTTTCCCCCAGGTGACAAGAGTAGTAAACATTGGAGCCCAAGTATGAACAGACAAGACTCGATCAGATCCACAAGCCAATACAGGGAATATACTACATTCTCCCCTCGCTCACTCCCCTTTGCTATTCCATTAGATCCCCCAACCGCATGATATATCGAGCTCTCTACTCGGATAACTCCTCGATAACAGTCTGCACCATATCAATGAGTTCATTGATATCGGGTCGTTCGGCCGGCTCTACCTGCAAGCACTTTCTCACGACCTCACGGATAGGCTCGCTGATCTCAATGGCTGGGGCCTGTTGTTGCTGCTGTTGCTGCTGTGGGCGCATGCTGTTGGAGCGCTTAACGCCAGCAGGGCCCTCATCAGGAAAACGCCAATCACCACCAAGAACGCACAGAGACAGGGTACCACCAGTCTCGTCGGAGCGCATCTCGAAGGGCGACTTGCCGACGAGGCAAGCGTAGAGAGTGCAGCCAAGAGACCAGATATCAACTTTTGTGTCGATAACGGTGCCGGTCTGGACATCGAAGAGCTCTGGGGCGCGGTAAGGCATCGTCGAGTGCTCGGCGGCGGTGTCCTGTATCTGAAGGGCGAGGGATTGAGATGTTACGGGAATGGGGGAGGGGGCGACGGAGCCGAGGTCCATGAGAATGGGAGTTGAGCCGGCGTCGTCGATCATGATGTTGCCTATAGGTGTGATTTAGCATGGTGAGACAATAACAGCTTGTTTGGGGGGAGGAGACTTACCTGGCTTGATATCTCGATGGGCATAATGCTGGATTGACCGGCCGCCGCTTACTTGGTTCTCCCCCTCCAGCAGCGCCCTCTCCTGCTCGCCCTCCTCTTCCTCCTCGGTCCGCTTGCCCCTCGTGTTGTTCCTGTCATCAGGATGCACGTGGTCCTCCTCGTGGCCCATGTCCATCCGCTCCACGGCGGGCTTGTAGTCGTGCATGGCGCGGAGGGCCTTGCACACGCCGAGGAAGAGCAGCATGAGGCGGCGCTCGGGGAACCGGTCATGGTTGACGAGGTTGGCGTTGATCATGTCCTGGAGGTTGCCGCGCTTGTAGTAAGGGAGCAGAACGTAGACGGTCTTTGTGGTCTCGTCAGCGCCGCGCTCGGTGGCCACGGAGTGGTCGACGGCCGAGATGATGGTCGGGACGTGGGCGAACAGGCGGTAGGCATCGACCTCGCGCATGGCCTGCTGTACGGACTCGGCGCCAAAGGGGCACCGGATCTTTTTGAGGGCAAAGAGCTCGTGCGTCGAGGTGTCTTCGACGAGATAGACGTAAGAGAAACCGCCCTAAAATCAAGAGGACGTCAGCATTGAATTCGGGGGAGCAGCATGCGTGCGGCCCCCGGTGTTTCCGCATGAGCTGTCGCTGCTGAAAACCTACCTCGCCCAAAAGTCTTAGGATCTTGAAGCTTCGGTTGTTGATCTTGAGGTTGGGGTTTCCGGGGAAGCAGTTGAGACAGTTCCCGAAGGAATAGAAGAGGTCAAGGAGGACTTGCGCCATGGTGGATGGCTGTGTTGAGCGGGTATTGCGTCTCGTCAAGGCCCCAAATTACTTGATGCGCCGTCTCGATCTTTCGGAAGGCGTCTTTGAATGATCGAGGCCCTCTTCTTCGGGGAGTTTGGGGATGAGCTCGCCCAATCGTGGTGAAATGGATCGTCGGGAATAGGCGCGGATGAGATCGAGACAGCTCGGTCGCAATTGAATGGCTTGCCAGTTTGGCAGAGGATGGCGATTCGTGGAAATCCCCGTGGTATGTAAATTTAGCGCAATGAAATAATTGCAGAATTCCCAAGATTCCGATGCAGGGAGCCCAGCTAAAAAGAGAGAGAGAAGAAAGGGTCAGATGGTCGAGATGTTGATTTGGCTGAGGTTAGAAGTCTACCTAGTCTGAGCCACGCAAGAGACCAGCTCAGCCCTGAAAGCCACGATAAGCCCCAAAAGCAGTCAAAGCGGGAGCCACCGGGCTAGCTGCAGTACGGTACAGTACGTACCGCTCGTTCTTATCGGGGGTCGGCCGGGACGGTACCTCCCCATCTCCCGACCACGCGGGCATCCACAGGAAGGAAACAAGCCTCTATTGGCCCTTCCAAAGGCCCACCTTTCTCCCGGGGAAAAGTGGGCTTGAATCGTCACTCCCTTTTTGTCTTTCCCCCTTTTGGATTCTTTTCACCGAAGCTCCAACCAACATCACCAAGGGAACAAGAGCCAGACACTATTGAGGTCGATAGCTCGGCTTTGCAGCTCAGTTTTGCAGCTATCGTGATTATCGTACAATTAATTGCCTAAAATTCCCGCTTCGTCATGTCTCCCGAGACACACACAACTCAAGTCGTAACAATTCTTTCCGTCTATAAGCTAAACCCATTCAGCAGCAAGTGCTTTTTAGTGCTTCTGTACAATCGAAATCGAACAAAGTGCCTGCGCTGTATATATCTCCGAGGACACCATCCCTTCCCTTCCTTACCCAAGTCGCTATCACGCCCGGCTAAGCTGCATTCAAACCCTTCCAAAATCAAATCCGACCAACAGGTGTAACTTCCATCAGAGTAATCCCCCCTCCAGGTGTATATAAATGTCTCCGTGTGTATACGGATATCTAGGCATGAATAATGATCCATGCCACTCCCAACGTCCTTTGTGCTAATAATCTCTGCTTGTTGAAATCTCGGCCACATCATAGCTCTAACCTACTGCGCTCGCGTCACGATAGTAGGTTTCGTAGTGAGGGACTAGCGCTGGCTCCACTCGCCGGTCGACTCTCTGGCTGTCGCTGGCCATGAGACCCTGCCGATCCCGGAGTCTCGTGTGGTGGCGGAAGCCCGCCTCGAGAGCCTGGTGGGCTCCCATGAGGAGCAGAGAAGGGTGTTCTTTGTGGATGCAACCCATGAGAAAACCCGTCGTTCCGGGGCGGCGGAGGCGCTGCCGCCCCATTGCTCATGTTCGGCGGTGGTAAATGTGCCGGGGGACCATGATGCCCGTGTGATTGGTATGGATGCACGTATCGCGACGGCGGTGCCGGGCCGC
>JABFFE010001034.1:0-13417 GCA_013623625.1 Fusarium setosum | reverse complement strand
TTTTGCTTCTGCGTTTCCTCTGATCCCTCTGAGGGTAGTGGAGTTATGATACCAATACTGTTGCCAAGCCTACGATCACTGGTCTTGTTTAACATCGGAATGACCAGGACAACCCAAAGAAAAATGCCCGAGGACTTCTCCAGTATCATTTTCCTAAGATAGTCGGCTTCAGGAAGGTCGGGGGTGGTCAAGCGAGAGTCGATGTAGACCTTGATGTCTTGGATGTGATCCTGCTCATCTTCCAGGACCAGCTTCAGTGCTCCTGTTGGGGCACTGATTTCCGGGTAATGACGGCTTGAGAAGCAAACACGCACATGGTTTGATTGTCCATTCTCGGCGAAGAAGGAGATCATGTTTCGTACTTGGTCCTCGGGGCACTCGTCCAGGGCATCGATGTAACAGTACACTCGGCAATGTCCCAGTCTGTCAAGGGCAATAGAAAGGGTCTCCTTCAGGGCTTCCATTTGCCAACCGCTTTTTTGGATCGAAGGAAATCCAAACCGTCCGTAATGATCAAGAACAACGGTGAGTTCTGGCTTCTGATCCAAGAGTTGACGCAGCAACGAGCGATAAAGCCCCAGAGTGGACTTTTCCAGATCCCTTCCTCGAGCGTTGAAGAAAAAGGACAAGAGAACATCAGATTCCATCCTTTTCTTTGCCTCTAAGTACAGGAACTTCATGGCAATTGACTTCCCCGCGCCTGGCTTTCCTTTGATCCAGAGGACGCCGTTATGGTCATTGGTTTCAAGCCATTCCTTGAAGCGGGGACTTCCAAGAAGCCATTCACAAGTCTTTGCTTGGGCTGTCCCGAGTGACATGACCCGGGACTCCATTTGGTCGAAATTTAGAAGATCCTTGAGTTCTTTGCGCTGTTCGGTGGAGAGAATAGCGGACTTCTTCAAGTTACCAACAGGACCGAGGGGGTGCGAGCGAATAATCTGAGAGAGCTGTGTGGCAACTTTCATGTACTCGGGATCTTCCAGGCCACGAAATCTAGATATTTGCCTATGGTCTCTATCGATATCCCGGACAACTTCGTGGGTTAGGAGACCTAAGCATGCGGATTCTTTCTCGACGACCTATTCCAACCATTAGAGTCCGGCGTTCCTAGCTGGAGGGTAGTAAGTTTTACCTTGCTCCTGTCAAACATCATCCCGATGGTCTCTCGAAATGACACGATCCACAAATCCAATTCTTCAACGATCATGGGGAATTCATGCTGGAGTTCTCTTAAGTGATCAGAGTCAGGAAACAGTGTATCGACGACGTGCTTATTCGCGGTGTAACCTACAGCTCGTAAGACTTTCAGTGCAACGTGTGCCAGTCGGCCCCCAGGATCAGCCCCCAGGATCAGCTCCCCAGTGCGGTGTACCAAAAAATAGTATTCCAATGGTCGACCGGAAAGTGTCATATAGGGGGTGGTTGGCGGGGTTTCTTTCCATTGACTTGGACTGCCTGAGGGCCTCTTTGACCACTATGCCTCCCAGGCTATGGGCAATGAAGATGATCGGCCTTGTTCCATCATTTCTTGGTGGTCGATGATCCTTCAGGAAATAGAGAAGGTGGCACACATAATCACAAACGGTATAATCGCTTTTAAAGCACTTAAAAACGTAATGCACCTTTGTGTCGTAGCCGAAGGCCAGGACCCGAACGTTGGGGACGGTTGAAGGCAGCAGATCGCGGGGCCAGAAAACTTCTCTTCCGTCGCCTTTATAGGTCCAGGTTCGTTCGCGGTGTCCATTGAAACCATGGACGAAGACGATGCTATGCAGGTGTTAGCAAGCGTCTCCGGGTTCAACAGCGCGAAAGTCGGGGAATATTACTCGAACTCGACCTTCTCTGCTTCGTAACCCACCTTCAAGCCGGTGGGATGTGCCGCATCCGTTTCAGGTAGCTCGCAGCTGCTCTGGCCCTTCATTTCTCGCTGAACAACTTCGGTTCCCTAAGAAAAGGCAGGACAAGATCGATTTGTGAAAATTGGGGGAGGAAGGAAGCTAGAAAGAAGGAGGGGAAGACGAAACTGGACGAGAGCCTGATCATTCTTCGTAATTGAAAGTGAGGCTGGCGGCCAGTGGCTGGACTGTAAATTCGAAATCACACGCGGCAGGCACAGCCCCAGTAACAAAGTACCTCCACTGGGCCTCAATCATTAGGCAGAGCTGCAGGTCGAATGCCAACAAGAAGCAGCGAGTGAGAGGACTGCTTTCCGGCGCCACCCGGCTGCAATACTTTGTGGCTGCCAAGAGCACCTGAATTTTCCGATTCATTCGTTGTAAGACGATAAATCCGTCCAAACTCAGGAATAGCTTGATGACATTTGAGTAATAACCGAGACCCGTAAGGTCATGCCCAACATATATTGGAATATGGACACTTACCTATGACAAACACCTTCCTTATCCCTACTTCTAAGCCACAACGACTACCACGTCCAATGATACGCTTATATCTATTTACTGGCAGGGCCCTGGGAGACGGCGTCGTCGGGGGAGGAGATAAGCACTTATCACGGACATACGTATGTAACGGTCGGCTCATCCTTAATTACCTATATAGAATTGGCCAACGTGTTAGCATCGGGGTTTATGATGCTAGTGATGTGGAAAGATACTGTGTTCTTTGTTGTAGTGAAGGCAAGCTGCCGGCAGCCGCGCATTACAGATACTATAGAACGGTCAATTGACTGACCTGTCGAATCGATTGTTAGCCCAGGTATTAGTGGTCTATTCCAAACAATCAGTGCCCTTCCCAGTAGAAATCCCAAATGGAAGATCCATTATGGTGAAATTGCTGCTGATATTCTGGCTTGGAAGCTGGACCGGGTTTCTAGCTGTTCTGCTTTCCGTCGTAAGAACGCCCTAGGACTGCTTTTCACAACAAAGCTCCATATCCGGTACCGGACACCCTCAAAGCAAAAATCAGCCACGGTCCCAGAGACCGCAGAACTAAGATGCTGCCTCTAAGTTCCCCAAAACTACCCAATTCCTGTACCACCTAGATGAAATACCTCCCGCCAGAATGTTTCCCAGCCTCGTATCGCTTGAGACCTTGAGACCGATTCTCTGAGACCCGGACTTGCTGCAAGGGCCATGAGTTCGTAAGTGCTCCCAATCTCGGGACTCTAGTCCGGTAATGCAACACAGCAGTGTGCTAGTTCGGCGTTAGAGACTTCCCCTTCAGGAAATAAAAGCCTTGGTTGTGACCTCCCTCGCTGTATATAGCCGACAGAGTTGTTCAATGCGCACTCCAGTTGTCTCGCAAGGCGAGCGGACGGTTCGCGAACCACTTGAGCGCCAGATGGCTGTGGTGTGCAACAATGCACGAGGCGCGGTTGGGAATCTCGAGTAACGTGTCACCTTGCGTCTGGAGAACGCTTCCTATTTGGCCCTCACTCGTGACCCCTTTCTCGGACTTTCGCCTCTTATCTCTAACACTCGTTCTTCACTCGCTCTACATCAACCTCTTTACTGACCCCGGCACTCCATTAACGCCAACTACTCTCCAGTGTCAACCATGTATTCCCCCTACTCTGCTGGAACTGCCACTCTGAAGAAAAGAACTGTCAACATCTACATTGACAATTCCAACCTTTGGATACAGGGCCAGAAAACCTATGCCAAGAAGCATGGCCTGAGCGTCTCCTGTGATCCAACATGGCGATTTGACGTCGGCCGCCTGAAAACCATCCTTACCCAAAACTCTGGCTTGCCCACCGACGAGAACTTCGATATTCAAGTCAAACTCTACGGTTCGGCCCCACCTCCTGTGGACACGGTTTGGAAAATCATGGAGTCCCACGACGTCACTGTCAGCATCTTTCCAAGAAGTTCATGGACCGGCCGCGAGAAGGAGGTGGACGCGGAAATCATTGCAGATTTGGTGGAAGAGGCTGTTGATGCTGATTACAAAAAAATCCGCAACATCTTCGTGGTTGTCTCTGGCGATAGAGACCTGTATCGTGGGATACTGAAGGCTATCTCAAGGGGCCTTGAGGTAAGCAGCTTCTTCCTCAGCGTTACCCTCTTCCATTCTTTACCAGGACTAATTGACGTTTTATTAAATTTGACCTAGGTCCATGTATGGAGTTGGAAAAGTTCCTTGGCAAAAGTATACGGGCAGTCGGAGGAACAGGGATGTATCACGGTACACTTACTGGACGACCACCTGGATGAGATTGGGTTTCGAAAAACGACGTTCAGTGTCGATCGGGGTCTGATCATCCCCGAAAGCATTGTGGTTTTCGATCCGCTCTCAAAGGCAGATGAGGTCAGGGACTTCATTTCTTCTCTGCGGGTTCCGGTCTATCGATACATGACGGAACGCCCCGAAGCGCCCGGCGATGACCCCATCAACGACCTCGTCATCATACCTGCCGTTAACATGAAGACCAAGGACCTCGAGGAATTGTTCAGAGCTGCTCAGGGCGCACTCAACCCTCTGGGATTAACGGTGATGAGTTATATGGAATACTCTCAGAAGAACAAAATCTCCAACGCCGAACTGACCGTGTCACAACGCTTCAGCGAACTGGAAATGGCAAACACCGACGACGATGACGACGTCGACAACGACGCCGCGGCGGACGAGAATAGCGACAAGGAGGGCGAAGACAGTGAAGGCTTCACACGGGTGAACCCTCGCCGGATGCAAACAAACTGGCGTTTGAGAAGGGACGAGCAGAAACTGCAGAAACGCTGTCACTGGCGGAAGTGCTGCATCAAGGGTTCTGATTGCAAGTATGGGCACAGCAAGGAAGAGGAGGAGCAATTCGCGACCTTTGGTCCCAAGACGGCCAAGAAGTACAAGTATTGCGAGGACGAGTACTGCACCCGGGGTAGTCAATGTAACTATGCTCATGTGAAGGAGGAGTTGTTTTGTCCTACTTGCAAGATGGAAGGCGACCATGAAATGAAGGATTGTCTGGAGAGGAACCGGGGTTAAGAATCGAGGTGAAGAAGATTGAACGGCAGGCATATGGGTTACTGTGACGCTAATGGGATACGAGACTAGTTCGTAACGGAAGTATGAGTTGGGCTACACTGTCAATTGATTGAGAATGATGCAACGACATTCCAGCGTTGACTTAACTACCCATTCTGTGACCTGGGTTAACACATATACCATGGTATTATAGTTCCTTTACACACTACATGTAATTTAGAGTAGAAGACAACCGTGTTAGCATCGGGTTCATGATGCCAGAGACGCGGAAAGATGCTGTGTTCTTTGTTATAGTGAGGGCAAGCTGCCGGCAGCTGCGCATTTCAGATAGCCCAAGATAGGCGATAGGTACATGAGCTAATAGATGAGCGTATCGGGGCACGGAAAGAAAACTCGAGGACGTCAAATCCAATTTGATTACTATTTTAGGTTGAGTTTATAAGGATATCATCATAATAGTAGTAAAGACTTATCTAAGATCCAGTCCAAGGTTTTCATGAATTAATATAACTTTAGACTTGCTATTACTGTACATAAGGGCATATCTCACTAAGTCTCTTTTTAACCATAGGTACCCAGGTGCCCTAAGGCGTGGTTGGCCAATCACCATGCTTGACCCTTCAACCCTATGAGGAGCTGACACGCCACTGGACACCATCAACGCATTCATACCGGCAAAGTGCAAAGGCCGGGAGGCCTCTTACGACAGATACCGGTATAGCGAGGCTTCTCTCTGTTTGTCACTGTTGCCTCGACTAACCCCGCCATACAAAATGAAATCTCCTCCCCAACCAGCATCGGTTCTCGTAGCCTGTAGTCAACTTAGCATTCAAAGAGACCCCATTGCTTTACTATCATCTCTGTCAACTTCAGGTCAGAGCAAACACAATAGCAAAAGAACCCAGTTTTTACTGACAGCCAGGGCTCTAGTATCCTCACGACCATGTCGCAAGTCCAGTACGAACCGTCCGGGACTGACGTATCCAAAGTCGAGAGCGATATCGCGCAGACGGTCAACCTTGCCGACTCGATCGTTACTCTGATCCGCGAGCCGATAGCGCTAGCCTACCAGAATATAGCCAGGACGAAAGCCCTGAAGCGGAGCCTTGGCATCTGGCAGGACGAGGCGCTGGACGAGGCCGGCGAGTGCCGCATTCCTGTGGTCCGCAAAGAAGAGCTGGAAGCATATCTGGTGCAGACGGACGGGGTCATCCGGGCTCCACTATTACACAATGCCCGGCCAGTCTCCCCGGGGTTTCCATTAACATGGTTTGGTCGGCAATACCGAAGCCAAAGTTCCGGGTCAAGCCCTGATTCAAGCCCAAGCCCACGCACGCAGTTCCCATCGCCCGGGACGGCCTGTTGGGCCTACTTCCTATATGCCATTGGTATTCAGCCCGGCTCAGATGTTGTTGGATGGAGACCTTCAACAGATGGTTTTATAAGCACCCAGGATGGAGGCATCGAGATGGAGTTTGACGGCTCCGCACTTTGCCACGTTATCAACCTCTATTCCACTCCGCCGGATCCCAATCCTTTTGCCCGAATGATCCCACAGACGCTGCCGGATCGACACGTCACAAAGCAGTGCGATTTGGATTTCGGTAAACTCACCTGGGGTGTAGCTGATGACCAAATCCATGCTCACTTCACCCCCGGGCGAGAGAGCGACTTGGCCTCAAGGAAGCAGCCTTTTGGACAGACGGCAACGCCTATGGCTCCCGGTACAACAATGGCATCATACTTTACAGCTTTGATTCATGGTGCATCGGACTCGAGTTTCCAACTTCCAAAGCCCGATGCGCCATTAGCGGAACGCATCGAAAGGCTCGTCGCCTGCTTCGAACTGCTTCTCAACAGGACCAGGAGATGGAGGGGCCGCACGCCTCTTCTTCTTTCCTCCGACTGGGTTGAGGAGGCATCTCGCATCAAGCGGAGAGTCCTCGCCCAGGGCAGAGATGATGATTCTTTTTTCAAGGATATCTGTGAAACCATCGATAATGAGCCGGTGGGTGGTGGTATTTTTGACCTGATCAAGATGGAGGTGAAAGAAACTGTTAGAGGATTCTTTCTTCTCGGCACTGAAAAATTCAAATTTTTTGTTCCTGGCAGCAGACAAAGAAGCGATTCAATCTATCTTTTCTCACCGGAGGGAATGTCCGAGAGGACATTGTTGGGACACGCCAACCAGCCACCCGGATCTTGGAAACGGTCGCTGTATGACACGAAGGAGGAAGTCATGAAAGTTTTATGCTTGCCTACTGAGGTGAAAATCTCGGAGGGAATGAACCTTCACCTGTTGGAGTTTACTAGTTCCTGTGACCTGTGGCACCAGAAAGTCCTTCTGGGTGCTCCAATTTCGGTGTTTGACGCAGAGGGCTACACTTAAGGTTGCAGCCTAGGCCTTTCGATGACTGTATTTTTAGTACTTGTTGTACCCAATACAAAATTCAAGCCGTTGCCAAGGGTTGGACATATCCAAATCGAGGGCTTGACGACGTAGCGCCAAGTTGCCAAACTGCGGCGGATATGCTATATAGAATGAACAGGCATGGGTGCCTTGGTTTTTCTTCAGTTTGAGTACAAGGCGGCAAACTTGTAGCTAGCAATCGTGAATGTGTCAAGGCGTACTCGATTTGAGAAGCCGAATCATGTATGCACCACTGTGTTAGGCCGATAGATTTAGGCCGATAGATTTAGGCCGATGATGCAAAACGATCAAGAACTCTTAGATATTAAATAAATATAGTCACTCTATATCCCGAGTTATGGAAATAGTACCTGGGTGCGTTTTCTAGCCGCAATTCTCTTTACTATGTGTACATGCCATCTTCAAGGCAACCAACCACGAATAACAAGCCCAAAGCAGGCCTTGACACTTGAAATTGGAAATTAACATAGACCCCTAAAGTAATCTAGTCAACCTTCAAGCTGCAAAATAAGCATTGTATACGCTTACCTGCAAGATTTGCTCGTGTCCAAGGCATATCCTTCCCTTTCTACCTATTTGAAAGACTCTCCCGTTGTCGAGATGACGATCTTCGTCCCGTACCTTCTAAGAGGTCTTTTGCGGTGCTGGAGTGGTCTGACTGGCATTTCCGTAGCTTGTAGGCATGTCCGTCTGTCTTTGAGGACCAAAAACTTGCGTCGGACCATCGTGAGGCCTTGTTGCTACTCTTCGGTTACAGTTGGAGCACTGGTGATGGCAGTTCTCGAACCAGCCAGCTATGCTCGGAAGGCAAACTAGACATATGCAGACCAGGCAGCATACGAGTGACATGATTCTGCGACTGAGTGTCAGGCCATCTGGGGAACCTCTCACTGTCTGGTCAAGGGTGTCTTACGCCTGCGCTGCGCTTCCTTCTTTCTGGATCTTGGTTTGGGTGCGCTTGTGGCAGAATGGACAGTCAATCCAAGCCGGCTGGTCTCCCAGCAAGTGGAGCGGTGTCACTCTGTCGACATCTGGCAGCGCCTCAATCTTTAAGCCCTTTTCGAGTGTTGTCCCGGTCGGGTTGCTGGAGGGAACGGGGACAACTTTATCTCTGGGCATTGTTAGCAACCCGACTCTTAAACTACTAGTGCAACTCACTCTGCCTGAATCATGTTTTCGGGCATGGTCTTTGGCGGCGCAATGCCGGAGCCTTGCACGGTTGTGGCGATCGAGGTCATATTGCAAGCCTGTTGTCTTGACACGTCAATTGAATGAACAATAATTGAGCAGAGTTTAGGGAGAGAGGCAGCAACAGCTGGAGATTAACTGAGCTATTTAAACATACTAAAATGTAACACTCACTGGCTTGGCACCGGACCCTTGCTTGGTAACTGTTCATGTGAGCCTTGCCAGGAGACTCGGCAATAACTGTCCGGCTTGGAAGCCAAGAGGTGGTGGCTCGAATGTGCCTCAGCTCGCCCAGCTTGCCTGAAACGACCCCTGTTCATCCTCCCGCACAGCCCTCCACGTGCGGCACAGCCCCCTCTCGCGTCTCAGATCATGGCCAGGCACAGCATTAGTTGGGGTCGCTATTAGCACTCATTTCGGCACCGAGAGCCCAGCCAACACGGGGTAGCATTGCTATTATTGCAGCCCAGACTCGGCCGCCACACTGCTGGGGCGGTTGGCCAAATGATCTTGCCCCATACGAGACGACCCCTGTCTCGCCGGTTCTCGATCGTCCCACTCGTTCTGGAAATATCTCAGCCTTAAGGGTTGCCTTACGCTTACATAGTAATTCCAGACTCGCTTATCATTACTTTCTACTCATGATCAGACCACCAGACATACGCGGTGTCAATCATCAATCCCTCAGCCCTCAGCCATGCGGCTGCTCAAGACTTCGAGCGTCGACTCGCCCTTCGGCCTAGAGGTGGTCGACATCAACCCAAGCGCCATCCCTTCATACGCTATTCTATCCCATACTTGGACAGATGAGGAGGTTATCTACACCGACATTGTCGCCAATACGGCAAAGCAAAAGAGCGCTTACCACAAAATCGAATACACATGCCGGCAAGCCATCTCGGATGGCTATGAGTATGCCTGGGCCGACAACTGCTGCATCGACAAACGCAGCAGCGCCGAACTATCAGAAGCAATTAATTCCATGTATGAGTGGTATCGAAGAGCTGGAACATGCTATGCATACCTCACCGACTGCCCAGGAGACGTAGACACCAACGCTCCCGAGTCTGAGTTCACCAGTAGTCGGTGGTTTACTCGAGGCTGGACGCTCCAAGAACTGGTTGCGCCCTCCAACATTATTTTCTTTGGCGAGAAATGGGTCAAGATAGGCGAGAAACGAACCATGAGCAAGGCATTGTCTAGAATCACTGGGATCGATGAAGACATTCTGACCGGCACTCTTCCTCTCGAGTCGGCGAGCGTGGCAAAACGCATGTCTTGGGCGGCGTTTCGACAGACAACGCGGCCCGAAGATGTCGCCTACTGCTTGATGGGAATATTCGGCGTCAACATGCCAATGCTGTACGGCGAGGGAGACAGGGCTTTCCTTCGACTTCAGGAAGAGATCATGAAGCAGTCTGACGATCAGAGTCTCTTTGCTTGGGTAGACGGAGATGCCTCACCAGACACTCATCGTGGTCTCCTCGCCAAGTCACCCGCCAATTTTGCCTACTCTAACTGCATCGTGCCTTATGAGGACTGGGAACCTCGAACTCCCTATTCAATGTCCAACCGTGGCTTACGTATTGATCTTCACCTCACTCGACGAGAAGACGACATTTTTGTAGCAGCAATCGACTGCCCATCTCCGCCAGACTACGAAGACAACAGCTTCCTCGCCATTTACCTACAAAAGGTATCAGACGGTGATGAGCAGTACGCTCGTATCAAGGCGGGCCAGTTTGCAAAAGTCCATGAACGCGGTAACTTGCGGTCGATATATATCAGACAAGACGCGAGTGCCCGGCAGCATGGTGCCCAGGGAGTCTTCCCCAACCATGTTCTTCAGCTCCGGAATGGCCCTCCTCCGAATACATATACCGCGACGAGCATTTCCAGCTCAGAAAAGAGCGCGCCGGGCAGATTTGAAGCCCTCACATCTTCTCGGGGCTCGCCGCGCGAATGGCTACCGGACAAGTGGGCGTTGACATACAAAGCCAACAAAGGAGCTGACCAACTTTCCTTGGGTATTGTATTCACGCGTACCGACGGAGAGAGATTGCTAGTGATGGTCGGCTCGGGTGAAGGACTCAAGGTGGCCTTTGATGCAGTCGAGTTGCCAGTGTCTTTCAGAACGGATGAAGACGATAACTCAACTGACGACACGCCATCGTTTGAAGACATGAGAGGCTCTTTCATGCCAACTATTGCAGGAGAGTATATCGAGCTTGTCTATCACAGGGTTCGGGTTGATGCTCAGCCAAAGGTCCACAGGTCGACGAAATATTACTTCATCGATATCCAGATCGAGGCTATTGGGGAATCGTCGCGGGTTGTAGAGGCGATGAGACGGGCTTATCAGATGGCTATGCCAGATCCTCCGGAGCTTGAGCCAAGAGAGAAGCGGGAAGAGAAGAAACTAAAGGAGAAGAAGGGGTGGCGCCGATTACTGTCTTGAGACTCTATCCAAGTTGCACGACCGCCCTGGCAAGGGGCAGTTTGCTTTCACATCGATGCCATATACCTTATATACAATAATTACTTGGCTGAAGTTCTCTTGTCCCCGCGGTTATTAAATCCGGTCGTTGATGAACCACTCTGGATCGGCAATCCCGCCGTCATTGGTTACAACAGCATAACCAACCCATCAGAGACAGAGCCAGTTGAAGTGTTGGACGCATTCTACAGCACATCTCGGGTAACATTTACCCAAAGTTCCTACTCCACCCCCGCGTTCTCGTTGCTGTACCCCAGGATTTCAAGCATTGTCCATGATGTTCGGACTCTGATCCAATCATAGTGAGGGGGCTTACTTCGCCAAGGCGCTTCCGTCCCATTCTCACGTCAGGTATCCGAACTAACTCCACTACGTCCTTTTACTCCTCGTCAACGCCATGCCGGTCGGTACGCCCGGTATGCGATGTGAAAGGTCAGTTACGCCTTAGGGCGCGCCCAACTGAAAGGGGAGAGCAAAACCCCTCTTGGTTAGGTAGCATCGATGCCACAGGATTCTCTGGCCGGCATACCCAGTCCGATGAGTTTCCCGCGGGCAACTTTTACAGTAGACCCAGTTACGGGAATCGGTGCTTATATATCAGTCACGACACATAAAAGCATTACTTCTCGGGGGGCCTTATGTATGCACAATCAAGTATCAGCTATAAGAGCACACCTTAACAAACATACCATGGAATTCGTACACCCTTATCAAAAACTCGATATTGACGAGCGTGTGAAGCGCGTCTTGTCGAAAACGCCGCTCATCGATGGACACAATGATCTACCTCAGCAGCCAAGAGCCATATTTCACGGCAAAATTCACAACAACCCCAAATTCGACTTTGAGAATGGCTTTGAGAGGGGAATGACCGATATCCCCAGACTGAAGCAAGGTATTCCGGCGTCCCTGTCTGTACAGTCGTGTGCTCACCTTGCCAGGTGCCGTCGGCGGCCAGTTCTGGTCCGTCTGTGTTCCTTGCCTACGATCTGCTGAGAACTTCTCCACGCCTGAATACTCGGACATGGCTAGGGATGCCATTGAGCAGATCGACTTGACTCTTCGGCTGGTTGAGTCATATCCTGATACGTTTCAACTGGTGAATGGCCCCGATGATGTTAAAAAGGTCTACGCCTCAGGCAAGATTGCGTGCTCTATAGGCATTGAAGGGTGAGCAAGAAACCGTTGGTTTATCCAACATCTGAATCATGCTCACAAAAATGTCAACAGCCTCCACATGGCTGGAAACAGCATCGGAATTATTAGAGCATTCTATCGACTGGGCGTTCGATACGTGAGCAGCCTTGTCCCGAAGCTGATAATTGAGCCATTGCCTGACTCTTTTAGTGCACAATGACACACGTCTGCAACAATGCCTTCGCTGACAGCTCAACCTCCAAGGTTGGCCCCGTTCATGGTGGCCTGTCGGATCTTGGCCGGTCTGCTGTTGTCGAGATGAACCGTTTGGGTAAGTCGTGGCGCCCATTAACCCCGTACTAGCTGTCCTAATCGACCTTAGGGATGATCATTGATATTTCGCATGTTTCGGATGACTGCGCCAAGCAAGTTCTTGAGCGCACCCGCGCACCCATCATGTTCTCCCACTCCAACGCCAAGTCTGTGTTTGACTGTCCACGAACCGTGCCGGATGACGTCTTGGATCTGATACCTAGTAACGGGGGCATTATTATGGTTACCTTTGTTCCTGAACATGTCACTCTTCGCCGCAAGGAGGCCAAGATGGAGATGGTCCTTGATCATCTATTCTATATCGCTAACCGTATTGGGTGGGACCACGTTGGCTTGGGATCCGACTTTGATGGCATCGCCTCAGTTATCCCTGGACTGGAAGACGTCAAGTGTTACCCTCGACTCCTGAAAGCCATCTTGGACCGAGGAGCGACGGAGGAACAGCTGGCTAAGGTGGTGGGCGAGAACATCCTCCGCGTTTGGCGGGGCGTGGAATCAGTAAGGGACGAGATGAAGAAGGAAGGCGTCTTGCCAGTCGAGGATGTGTGGAAGGATCGGACTTGGTGGAGATATGACGGTTTCTATCAAATGCCTGATCCTGACCCGGAAGATAAGCTAGGATTGGATTGGTATGGTGTAGTTCCGCCAGAGGAGGGCTTGTATCTCCAGGAAGACGACAAGGCCGGGTCTGTCTAGACCTTGACCCAGAACAGGATAAGCCGCCCACGTCCGATGTGGGAACAATAGAGGTCACACTGATAGCATAATAATCTGTCTCGGGGTTGGATATGTAGGCTCATACTCGGCATGGTGGTTCCAAGATAACGGCCCGCCTTGGCAGTGGAGGTCCCAGCGTGATTACCAATGAGTCAAGATCGTGTTGGAGA
>JABFFE010001033.1:0-37298 GCA_013623625.1 Fusarium setosum | reverse complement strand
CCTGCCCTTGCTGGGACTTTTTTCACTTATCCGCTACAAGTAAGTCCACGGCGAATTTGCAAGACGAAGAATTAATTAGAGGATAACAGAAGCTCCAAGGTACCTACTATTGCAGAACATAGACATGCGCATAGAAAAAGTACAACTTCTATAGTAAACTTGCACCTTTCCAAGCTCTTCTTATCCACACTGCATCTCCCCCCCCCACCTTGCATGCCCCTCCAAACCCCACCATAAACTTCAACCTCCATCAATTCCCAAGCTCCTACAACCTCCAACTTCAACCCTCTCCAAAACCACAACCCTCCCCAAAACTCCCCCATCATGTCCGCCACAGACGAAACCCCCTCCCAAGCCGCCAAGTCCGCCGAGGACCGCAAGGCCGCCTCGGCCCTCGAGAACCTCAACGCCGACACCCCCTCGACGGCCCAAAACGTCGACGCCGACGCCGTCAGCAAGGCCATGAAGACCCTCGGCGGCGGCGCTGGCGCCAAGTCCGCCTCTGCCGCCGCCGCCGGCTCCGCGTCGTCCCACAAGAACGTCAAGGTCGACCCCGCCGACGTGGCCCTGCTGGTCGACGAGCTGGAGCTGCCCAAGGCCAAGGCCACCGAGCTGCTTAAGAGCAATGAGGGGGATGCTGTCAGGGCTATGAGTGCGTTTGTCAAGGCGCAATGAGGAGGCGCTCTAGAGTTATGAGAAGCTGGGGAATGAATGGGTACAAATGTCTAAGAGAAGTGAGAGGTCGCATATTGGAGCATCTTCTGCGTCATGATACCCCCGGGTTGGGGTAATATCCGGCCAGGATTCGACGAATCTTCACTATCCTAAATGCTGGGAACGTCAGGATGGAGCTGTATCGATTCCAGCATCTAGGCTGCATTGGTCAGCAAAGACAGCAGAAAGTCCGTCGTTTGGAAGCTCAAAGCCCAACAAGAGGCGACGGCATCAGGCGTAGCTATCATATTAGTCTCACTACGACCTCTCCAATGGATTATCCAGGCATCTGCGCCAAGTTCCTAGCATCAACTGGGGCACTTGAGGGAATGTTGAGTTACACAGCAAGTGCATGACGAGAGGGTACTCAGAGAAAGCCAATATGACATGGTGATTCTGATGCAATTATCAACCGGCCAACACTCAAAATGCGTGTATACAGACTTCCACACCCTCAACCAAACCTTCAAACGCCAAAAAACACCGATCCAGTCTGTCCCATGGTATCCAGTTCCAAAGCGAGCGTGTGCCATTGCTCACCGGCAAATCTAAATCATTGAACTCCCAATCCAGTCCAGTCCAGCCTAGTCCATGTATAATTATCCCAATGTCTTCCTCTTCAAAGCCCTACTGCCAGGCTCGGGCCAGCGGGCTGCCAATCTTGGGCGCAAACTGCAGGCTCTTGCGTCGAGCAGCCATGAGGCGCAGCAGAACATGGTCGTCCCTCTCCTGGCTGAGGATGCCTGCACCCATCTCGCGATACGAGTTCGACTTGGGAGGGCAAGTTCGCGTGAGCAAAGCGTCCTTGGTGGGCGAGTCGTCCAAATCATCCTCATAATCGTCGGCAGAAGGGGTTTCAGGGTCAAGGTTGGCAGCATATCGTGCAATCGCCTCTGGGGCAGGCGTCTTGGGGACGGGGGTCAAGATGGCCGCAGACCAGTCATGGTCCTCCATGTCCTCATCTTCATCTGCCTCGGAAGGAGTGTACATCCATGCGGTGCTCTCACGGCGGTTGATGGGCGTTGTGGGAGCAGTGCGGGGGCCTCCCTTTGCAGGGCTGGTGACAAGAGTACCGTTCATGTTGGCCAGAGCCTTGGGTTCCATACTCTTACGGCGACGACCTCCGCCGCGAGGAACATGGCTGGTGTCGAAGTGGTAAGGGGCTTCCTCAAGCCATTCGTTCTCGCGCTCGCAACTGGTGTTGGTTAGCATAAGCTTCAATGAATCGGGGGAAATGATGGCAACTTACTCAAGAACCCAACTGACTCCGACACACTGGACAATTCCGTTGCTCTCCCGGACCTTCTCCAGTGTGCGCTTGCTGCCATCCTTGAAGACAACGTGCGTGATTCCAACCTTACTGGACGTCACATCGCTAGCGGAACCGCTAGGGCTCCAGCTCCATGTCTTCATACACTTAGCTCCCATCTGTGTGAGTAGCTCCACAAAGATGCTGCTGGCATCAGCTCCTTCGCTGGTGTGCACGTCGACAAAGACAACGGCACCACGGAGCAGAGCAGGATCAACATCACGTCGGGGTGTTCGGGCGGGCGTGCCGATTGAAGACCAAAGATCTGCCTTTGACGGGGTAACTGGGGCCGGGGTAGCAGGAGCAGAAGAAGGGGGCTCAACAAAGGTTGCTGGCAAGCTCTTGCGATCCTTTGCAGGGGAGTACGAGATGACGGTGGCATTCCTCGTGGGACCAGAAGGCCGCTTTGGGGCAACTCGCGATGCGCTGAAGCTGCGCTTCTTGAGAGGAGTCGGGGTCGAGTTATCTGCAGGCTTCAGAGGTACCTTGGTAGTGGTGTGGAATGTCTTCATCACTGGACGAACCGGGGTGATGGGTGCAGGGGCCCGAGAGGGAGCCATGGCAGGGTCGACAGGAACCTCGTTCTCATCGCCGTACTCTTGGCTAGCCTCCGAGAGAGTATCGTCGAAAGCATCTGTGTTGACGACTTCCTCCAAGTCCTCGGGTTCCATCAAGGACATTTCGTTGGCCTCATGGGCCAAGGCAACATCCTCCTCTGTAACCATAACGTCGTCGAACGCGGTCTCCTCTGCCTCCTCGGGGTTGTCATCTTGCATATTCTCCATGCCAGCTCGGACTGTCATCTCATCCTCAAAGAAATGGCCTACAGCTGACGAAGCCTCGGAGCGAGGAGTAATGGTTCGCTCAACAGGTTCAGTAGAACCAGCCGCCTCAGCCGGGGCGAGAGGTGCCATCTTGACAGGGGTGCTGGCAGACCAGGAGCCGAAACGCTCGGCAAGAGCCGTAAAGCCTCCAAGAGAAGCTCGAGGAATCTTGCTGCCAGTTGTCCGGGTCTTGGGCGTCTGGTGGGCGAAAGGGGTTGGGGTGACTGGTGCTCTGGTGACACGAGAATGTTCGTCCTCAGAATCGGAATCTATGTCTTGGCAGGGGTCCAAATCCTTGTCTCGGAGTTGGAACATGGGATTCTGTTGCTGGGCTGGTGATTGAGCAGGGGTTGGGTCTGTGGCCTCTTGGGGAGCATCATCCACTTCAGGAACCACTTCGTCAATGGCCATGTTCCCAGCTTCAGTAGATTCAGTGACTTCCTCAGTGACATTCTCTTCTAGCTGGACTTCTTCCTCCTCGTCAACAATTCCCATGTCCTTCTTCAAAGCTGGGTCAGCGTGACGAGGCAGGACAGCCGACAACCGCCCAGGGAAATGCAAACTCTCCATAGGCTGGCTGAAGACGTCGTCTTCAACAGTATCAAAGTCTGCGCTGGCTTGGTCCTCAAGCATGAGCTTTTCTGAAGGCCTGGCGTGGTTGGCGGGGGTAGGAGTCCCCAAGACCAAGGGCTTCATAGCTGGTGGTTCACCAAGAGAGGCAAGATCTCGTGGTCGGGGCTCTGTGACTGGCTTAAGGCCAGGCATGGCACGCTTCGCGGGGGACAAAAGCAGAGAAGCCTTCATCGCCGACTGGCTTTGCTGAGCCTTGATGGTAGGGCCAAGGTTCAAGCCCTTGATGGGTGATTGAGGTCGCTTAGCAGCAGACTGGAGGAGCGAAGTCTTAAGTGGCGAGGCATCTCCAGACTGGGCATTGACATCCTGAGTCTTCTTCATTGTGGACCCAGGCAAAGGAACGGGTCCAATTCGGCGAGCTGGTGACCTCATTGTGTCCTTGGCTGGTGAAGTCGGTAGCCTCTTGGCAGGAGAGGTGAAGACCGCTGCGCCGAGGTCGGGCGGGTTGAGAATGCCATCAACAGCAATTGTTGACTCGGCAGGTTGTTCTTCGGAGGACTCAGTGTTGTTCTTGGCGGCGGCGTTGCTCGGAGGCTTGATGGGGTTCTTCATCATGGGCTTGACAGGTGTCATGTCACCGGCGAGCTCATCCTCGGAGTCGTCGTCCCTCGAAATGGGTATCTGGGTAATCTTCTTAGGACTCAATGGCTTCTTGTCTGTCGACGTAGCGGATCTTACCGCCGCTCTCGTTGTCCGAGTCCCAGTAGCTGTCCCGCGTTTGGCTCGGCCGCGGAGCCCGCCACGGGCAGCAGGCTCCTTGGCTCCGACGGCCGGCTCGATGTTCTCCTTGTCGGGCTCCTGGAACTTGACGCTCTTCTTGGTGGCAGGCCTGGCCGCTGCCGCTGTCCTTGTAGTCGCGGCAGTGCGAGTGCGCGTGGTCTTCTTCACAGGCTCTGGGGCAGGCTCCTCAACGGATTCTGTGGCAACCGCTTTCCGAGGGCGTCCCCGTGTTGCTCTGACAGGTGCAGGATCCTCCTTCGGAGGTTCTGTAGCTGTCTTCTTTGCTACACGGCCTCGTGTAGCCCTCGCAGGTGCCTCTGTCTCTGGCTCGTCTGCCTTCCGCGGCCGACCGCGTCTTCTGACGGCCACCTCGCGGTGGTGCTCCTCCTCTTCATCCTCCTCGTGCTCGTCCGCCCTTGTTTTTCTCTTGGCGGCCGTGCTTTTTGTGCTGGCGGTTGCTGTGCTCTTTGCCCGCGCGGCAGCTGTGACGATCTTGGTGGTCTTCGGGCCCGTCTCGCTGGCCTTGGCAGCTGCCCGGGAACGAGTCATTCGCTTTGGTGGTGACTCCATGGTGGTGGTTTTTGCTGTGTGTGTGATTGTTGCGTTAGTATGCGGAAAGAAGAGTTCAAGAAAACAACATGGCGTTACGATGATTGTGTTTACTCCAAGGCTGCCCTTTAGGTCAGAAGGGGCCTTATTTTGGCCGACCGTGTTTAGGCAGGTTGCCCGGCAACGAGACCCGCTTTTCCGGCAAGGTGCAGATCCCAGCTGCCGACCGCGTCAAAGTCCCGCAATTGGTTAACAAAGTCACTCTGCACTTCAGGCATGAACTATTATTTGCGGTGAGAAGAAAACACAGCTAGGCAGTCACCTGTTAAGGTCTGCCTCTCATTGTAAGCGTGAACGGGATACGACGTGATTCCTAAGACAAGGGCATGTAAACAATCCTCTCAAGTTGATTGTACCTCATGATTTGCTACGAAGCCTAGTACATGAACTATTCATAGGTATAAACAGGGGGGTCTCATCTACGTCACGTAACTCGTCCTTGGTCGCAGGCTCCCCAGAATCCTCGCTGCAGACTTTCTTCAAGACCCTTACGACGAAGCTACCTTTACATCCTCGAGTTCGACAACGCCAAACAAGTCAAGGGACTGAGTGCCACGTCACGTGGAATACCACCCACCCATTGTGCATCATTGTGCAGTTGGAGACCCTGATCATCCTCCTCCAATTCCCCAATGGGCATCATAAGCATCCATCATGAGAACTCCATGTTCGGCTCAGACAACATTAACTGGACTTATGACAGCCCGAGGGTTCACAACGCTGAGAAATTATATGAGACTGCCTTGAATACTGTGACTAACACCCTCACTGCCACCAGCCATACGGCGCATAACATCGTTTAGAGTCCAAAAAACCCCAAGTCTATGATTTCAAGCGTAAAAAAAGAGACTATTATACAACCCTTCGGCGGGGTGCCACCCGTCTGCCCACTCTATGCTCGAGGTATCTTAGGCAAACATGAGACGAAAACGAGTATCCCCCTTATCCACCAAAGGATCACTTTTTGTTTCCCCCTCCAGACAGCGAGAGCCTTCTGGAATGCTCCGTTAAGCCTTATGCAGTCCCCACTTCCATATGTAACAAGAAACAGCAGCAGATGTTTCAAAAGCAGGCCCAGCTCTTGGGCACTGCCCAGGCCACGGTTCCCAGACACCAGATGCCTCCTCCTCCCTCGCTCCCCTTTTCGTTCGAGATGCGAATATCGTTTAAGCGGCAATTTCTACACCACCGACAGCGCCGAGGGCCTGAGACATGTGTTAATATTGTTCATCGCAATCAAGGGGGCTGAGTTTGACATACCTTCTTCAGGTCACCGTAGATGGCGAACTGACCGGCGGTAAGAGTACCAACCATGACAAGACGGGCACCGATACCGGAGAAAGAGCCACGGAGGCCGAGCTCCTTTCCGATCTTGAAGAGACGGGAGGTGGTGCCCTCACCGGGGAGACCCTTGGTCTTGTTGATCTTGGAAAGCATGGTGTCGGCGGGCTGAGAGACAATGGCGGCGGCGAAACCGGCAATCAGACCGGAGCCCAGGTTGACAGTGGTCTGCATGCCGTCGGACAGGTCCTTCTTGGGGTAGACGCGGTAGATAGCCTCAGCGACCTTCTCGTAGACGACGAACTTGGCCATGGTGTAGGGGATCCTAGCATATCATGTCAGTATGGCGAATTTTGAGTGAATTGATCGAAGCAAAACTCACTGCTTGAAGAGGATAGGGCCGAAACCAGCGTAGAAAGCACCGACACCCTCGTTCTTGAGCATCTTGCCGAAGCCAGAGACGAGACCGTTGGCGTAGGTGGGCTCAGAGACGAGACGGATACGGGTGGCCTCGAGAGGGCACAGGGCGATATCGGCAAAGAACTCAGCGGTGGCAGAGGAGGCGAGGTAGACGGCAGTTCGGTTCTGGGAAGCAGTCTCGTAGCCGAGCTGGTTGATCCACTGCTGCTTGAAGAACTCGTAACCGCCGAACTTGAGGGCACCCTGGAGGAAGTAACCGGCAAAGGTAGGGCCGACACCAGTGAGGAGAGCGCCAGCACCCTCGTTCTGGACGACCTGGCGGAAGCCACCGATCAGACCGCGGTTGTAGGTGGCGGGGTCGAGCTGGATACGAGTCTTGACGCTGTGAAGAGGAGGAAATTGTCAGCGTTGTGAGCTTCATCGAGTGTCGGAGCTGCCTCGTCGCCATCGTCACGGGGGATTGCAACACGGCAAAGCGGAAGTTTCGGGTCAATTGGGTTCCCCGGATAACCGCCCGGTCGCAAAAGCGTCCCCCAGAGCAATTGACGGCGAAGCAAGCTGCGCAGAGTCGTTTTAGACGTACACATCGACGGGGGTGAGACCACCGTGGGTGACGGAGCAGCAGACGGCTCCGGCAAGGGCGAATCGCGAGTAGAGGGCGAGGCCGGAGAGCTTCTTGGGCTCCTCAGCCTTGATGGACTGGACGACAGCAGCGCCGGAAGCCATTGTGAGGGGAGGTTTTTTTGTGAAGATGAGACACAAAAAAAAAAGGGACTGAGGGGGGATGTACAGGTCCGAACTGGAGGAGAATCCGGACGGGTGTGAGGGAGACGAAGCTTGTGAAGGGGGAAAAAAAGTTTGGTGTTTGAGTTCTTTTTTTTACCCTTCTGTTTGGGGGGGAAAAATAATGGCTCCTTTGCCCGAACCTCCCATGGGGGGCCCTCGGTCGGAAAGACTCGGATAATCGGCGCCGGCCGCCGCACGGACCGGGCCAAGGGGAGAGATGCCGCAGCGCAAGCCGGGTGCTGTTACAGGGCCTTTTACAGAGGGTGATATCCACTATCCGCTACTACGGGTGTGCCTCCGATGTCCACTGTGAGCGCTGTGACCAACAGAGGAGCTTGGAAAGGCCTGGGGGAAGCTGGGGACCTTGTTAGGTAGCCGCCGCAAGAAGCAAGCAGAGGCATGGGTACAGCAGTGACGTATCCCACAATACCGCTCTTTCGCTGCTACGCATAGACCGTCAGTGGTTAAGGCTGAGGGAGATGGGACCCGGAGATATTGAAGCTATCTCCATGATGGATGGCTACAGAGTAATGTACATAACCTGACATATTGTTTATATCCCTGATTACTGCCTGGTACAAGTCCCACTATCAGTCACTTGTCCTCATTCCTGCTGTTCCCATCCCATCCCTTGTAATAAAATCTCGGATCTCACTGAAAAATGCCAGATCTTGCATTTCAGAGTGCTGTCCGGGAATTCCTCGGTTTGCCCCACCACTCACCAACCGTTGCTCGTCAACGGGGGGCATGTCGTCACGGCATTGGTTGATTAGACGGAGTTTTTGAGAAACAATCCGAGGCGAGGCAGAGTTTTTTTTTTTATCGGTCTGCTTTGTCTTGCGTGCTCTGGCTTGTCTCTTTTCTTATTACCGATTCAGCCAATGGATATTCTTCGATAAGCAACGCACCCCCAGCAGCTTGTCCCAGGCGATTTCTCGGGTTTCTTGGCTCAGGGTTTCGGTGGACAACTCCCGAGTGGGCGACATGTCTCTATTGTTAATTGGCCCAATGCTTTAGAAGATTGAACCTGACCTTAATTCGACTTGACCGACTATGCTTCCGAGCCCATAAACATTGACTATCTTACCGACTCATTAACACCCATCTCTGCGCCTTTCTTTTTTCGACAACCAAGCTCGGGACGCATCTAGGTCCGAGAATGCAACCCACCCCCAGGTCCAATCTCAGATCATCGCCGATTTTCGACCAACGGGCCTTCAGCCGAAGCAAATCCCGTCTCAGGGCCGAGAACCTGGTCGCACATGGCGATCCATTGGCCAAACAGAATGCCCTATATCATGCATTGTGCTGCAGCCTCAACTTGGACAACGCCTACGCCCTGGCAAGGTTACCAGCATGTTGAAACAATATGCTGTGCGCCATTTACTTATTCTACCAATTTTCTAGCATGTAAAAGAGATTGTGAAACCAGCATCAAAGACGTGAGGGTTATCTTTCCTGCTCTCATTCTCAGGGAGGACATACCCCCTCTGGTTAGCCACCAACCTCACGCCATTCTCCAACACCAAATCCGTCGAGTAATGCGTATGCCCAAATACCCAAACCTTCACGCCCTCCCATTCTTGATCCATGATATCCGTCGCAAAGGCGCAGGTCCAGGGGTTCCCAACGTGTTGTGGCCTCGATGTACCCTCCACCTTGGGCGCATGGTGTGTTGCGACTAGTACTTGTCTCGAGTTTCCTCCATTTTCCAATGATATTTCAGTGATTTGTTCGCGAAGCCAGGTATACTCTCCAACATGGAGAGCATTGTGCTTCTCAACGCTCCACCCCTTTATGTTCTTATAGTCCTTGACCTTGGACCGCACCACGCTGTAGGCATCCTCAGGAATAGCCGACCAGAGCGTACATCCTAGAATTGTGAAGTTGGACTCCGGGTCGTCCCATCGGTCTTTATGTAGGAGGACAACGCTGTCAGCAAGAGTAGGCTCAGCTACCAGACGTCTAGCCATCTCAAGTCCCGTCTCGTAGTCCAAGCCATGAAACTCGTGGTTTCCCAGCACCAAAAACACCTTCTCGTACCGGCCAGCTTGGGCTTCTATAAACTCCAGGTATCTCTCGTAATGTGCCAACTGGCCTATATCGCCCCCCAAGAGCAGATATGGCGCAGTTGCTGGGAAGGTGTATGACGAGTATTGCTGCCCGAATTCAAGATGCAGGTCAGAGAGGACTTGGATCCGGGACTCCTCGCGCGGATATGGCCGTTCATTTGACATCCTGCTTCTTATTAACAAAGTCATCTGAAATGTTGAACAAGACTTGGCGGAATAGCTCGAACGGAGGCTGGCGAAAGAACTTGACATTGGTAGTAAAATCTGCGGGTCCTCTGCGAGGCCCGACTTTTTAGATTGGCGGCATGCAATTATCAGAGCACTATCACACTCAACTCCGACTCCTAACCTTCCAAGGGCTGGACAATCTGGCAGCCGCAGTTCCTCCAAGCTAGATCCCGATACTTCAACTCTTCCTCTCAAACAAGGCCAAGACTTCATCATCCCCATGTGCCGCTGCCAGATCCAGACTGGACCGTCCGTCAACATCCTCCAGCAACGGGTCAACCCCTCTGTCCAAAATCAACTTGAAGAAATGGTCATCGCCCCCGGTCATCTCATGCAGCAGTGTCCTTCCCCTTTCATCCCTCACCAACCAGTCTACCCCCATGCTGTCTAAAAGATCCATCGCCTCCTCTACGTGGAAGGGTGCTTTGTTTGCCTCCTTGAGGAAAAACACTGGTGTTCGCCCAGCCTTGTTGCGTGCGTTGACGTCCAACCCAGAGTCCACAAACCATTTGAAGACGCTTTGGTTATCCCTCTCCAAGGGTTTATACCAAGTCAGGGTCGAGACAAGATAATGCAAGGCATTATTTCCATCCCCATCCGTGACTGTGACATCTGCACCCTGCGCAATGATGTAGTCCAGCCATTCTAGGCCCGGACAAGGTGTTCCTGATGCGAGTGCCGACAGGCCGTAATGGATTGGATAATATCCAGAAGCGTCCATTTTGTTGATAAGCGCCGGAACAGCGTCACCCAGATACTTCAGCGCCTCCAACTTCTCGCCACCAGTACCGTTACGCCCCAGCGTGTGGTGCAGCGCGTTTCTTCCATACTTGTCCACAGCAGTCGGGTCCGCTCCTCTTTTTAGCAGATGCCACATATTTGAGCCAACCTGTGTGCTGCTAAACTCGGGGTAGCATTCATCTTGTCGACAAGCAGCCAAAAGAGGGGTTTGCCCAGACTCATCTCGATACTCCAAATCAAAATCTGGCAAGTCAAGAATAGGCTCAAACACGCCACCCCTACGCAGTATCTCGTGAAGAACCGAACTTTGGGCCATTTTCAGCGGTCGGCTGTCATCATCTGTGTCGTAGCTGCTTCTGTCGTCGCTATCGTCACTGCTATTGTCGTTGTCGTTGCCGTCTTCGCTATTCTCGGCACAAAAGACAACATCACAAGCAGTGGTTTGCACGCTCCATGCCTCTTCCGCTGCCTCTACGGGTGACAAGGTCCTAGTTGCCGGGCGCCGTTTCACTTCGAATAGGTAAGTGTCATAGGGGCTCGCGCCAGCAGTCAGAAGAGCCTTCATCATCTCCTCAGAAACTCGCATCTTTGTCACTCGGGCTTCGGTAGACACATACCGTTGCCCGGCGATACTACTCGCAATAACCAGAGGGTGTCCCTGGCGGATCATGCGGGCCTTGAGTCCGGTTGGTTGCGATCCCATCACATCTTCCACCCTCAGATTCCAGGACTTGGCAAGGCCTGAAGTTTTCTCAGAAGACAAGAGTGCTCTCAGAATACCTAGGTTCGATCTCTTGACCGCAGATGTGAGTGTTGTTGGGCTAACCTCTGCACCGTAACTGACCAACAGGCGAACAAGCTCCTCGTCATGAGTTGCTTCATCGAGACACCCCCAACCTTTGACATCGGCCGTGTTAACATCCGCACCGAGTTCAAGGAGGGTTTTTGCCGCAGCGATACAAAATCGGCCTGCTCTCCCGACGGCATCAAGAAGCGGTGTACAGCCGTCCGAGTTGCGAGCTTCCAGATCCGCTCCCTTGGAAACCAAGTACGGAATTGCCTGGGCTACCTGCCACCAGTGGTCACCCGTGGCAAGGGTATGAAGTGGCCGGTCGTCCTCGGCGTTCCGGGAATTGACGTCAACCTCCTTCTTCTCGACCAGGACGCGTAGGACCTCCATGTTGGGAGCAACACGTTGACAAGCTACTATGATTAGGGGTCCAGGGGGGTCATCCGGCAGAGACGAGTCCTTTGACTGGCGCTGTGAACGCCAGTAGGCATCGTCAAATCGTGATACCTCTTCGGCCGAACAGGAAGCGTCTACCAACTTGGCAAACCCGAGTTCAACGAATCGCTGCAAGATGGATACTCCGTGAGCATCCAAAGAGACAAAATCAGCTCCAGCCTCGTAGATCTTTGCAATCAAAGAGTATTCACGGTCTCCGAGCAGCTGTTGGATTGTCTCCCAGGTTGTATCGTCGGCGTGTGGCAAAATCGACTCGCCGAGCAGTTTCGTGTCAGATCGGCGACGAGCTCTGCTCGAGGTGACCGCAACATTGATGGGCTTGGGAAATTCAGGTCCCCCAATCTCCTCATGGCAAGTCCACAGAAGGTTCGTGATATAATCATCCCTTTTCCGTGCTGCAAATATCATTGCGCTGTAGAGCGCAGAATCTTTCCAGTGCGTGTCGTCGTATAGATTTGCACCAGCGGCGAGCAGGACCTTGACAATCTCATCGTATCGTACAATGTCATGCACGGGATGGAATATTTCGTTCCCAGGCCCCAAAACGATCTCGTCAGCTCGGCGGGTGGTATCCCTAATGGTACACCCGGCAGCTACCAGCTTATGGTTTTTAATTCCATCCTCTAGCACAAACCCAAAGGGGGGACGGAAAGGGCTCCGGGCAGCTTCCAGGGGAATGCCTCGCTTCCAAAGCTCTTGTTCTTGCTTGAAGAAGACGCATTGGAGAATAGGAGGATACCATGGCTCATCAATGGTTATCTTGGGAGATCCGTTGAAGGTTGGGTTGACGTCTGCTCCGGCTTCGAGAAGAAGTGCCACAGACTCCACCCGGCCAGAGCGGCTTGCATAGTGTAGAGGAGTGAACTGACGATCATCCTTCTGGTTTATAGCCTCTTTCATGGCTGAGTGGTTCAGCTTCTTCATCTGCTCAAGCAAAAGACCAACAATGTTGCTTCTTCTGCACCTTGCAGCAATATGCAGCGCGTTCATCCCTTCATTAGTCGAAGCGAAGGGGTCCGCGCCGGCGCGAATCAAACGGTCCACCGTGTACTCGTATGCTGAAGCCGCAAAATGAATGGGCCGCAAGCCTTGCCTGTCTGCCACATTGGGGTCCGATGAGTGGTTCAGCAGCCACTCGAAACACTCTTTCGCGTGTGATTTGGGCAATATTGTCTCCTCGAGCCGCATCTGAGATGCGAGGTGCAATGGGGATCTCCCAGCAAAGTTACATTGATCCATGTCCAGGCCACTCTTTTGAAAGAGGGACAAGAATGCGGTTGCAAGATCCTCTGGACATATACAATGGGCCGTCACCAACTCGTGGCAAAGCGTGTTTCCTTTGAAATCTAATGCAAGAGGCGATAAACCGGCGTTAACAAGCTTCTGATACACCTGACAGAAGCTTCGTCCACCCTCATTGCGAGGCACAAGAGGACCAATAGCCTCGTGAAGGAGGGTTCGACCTTGGTTGTCACGGACATCGAGGCTCGCAGATGCCTCCATGAAGGCGTCGATCAGTTGGCAAGTACTCCTCTGGCTAAAGGGTTTGCCCAGAAGTCGAAATAATGGAGTGCAGCCCTTGGAATCCCTGGCATCGATGTCGGCGCCAAATTTGAGCAAAAGCTGGATCCCCTCTCTGGGGGGCGAGGAGCATGTGTTGACAAGCAAATGCAATGGTGTCTCCCCTTTACAGTTGGCCAGCTTTGGGTCGGCGCCAGCCTCCATCAGCGCCAACAACAAAGACAGCAGCGCGTCGCTATCAAAGACAAACCCCGTCGGGCCCGGGCGAAAGGCAGAACCAGTTCTGCCAAACTCCAGAAAGACGTAGTGGAGAGGGCCATTTCCTTGGATATCGACGACTTTGGGGTCTGGCTTGTACTCCAAAATGCAGCGTACTAGGTGTGGATGATTCGAGATGGCCGCAAGCAGAGGCGTCTTGCCCTGTTGGTGCTCCCTCTTGTTGATGTCAGCGCCCCCGTCTTCTACAAGAAGTTTCAAGCAGTTTTCATCGGCATCTGCTGGTAGGCAGTGCAATGCAGTTTTGCCATCTGGAGTTTCTACATTAGGATCAGCACCAGCATCGAGGAGCTGTTTGATCGCAGCAGGACTCGTCGCTACGTGAATCGGAGCACAGCCTTCTGAGTTTTTCCCGTTCACGTCTGCTCCAGCTCGAATCAGAAGCGACAAACCACGTGGAAAGTCATCCAGGCTTCGTGGTCTAGATCTGCCCCCGGGTAAATATCCATACGCATGCGCTCTGCGACAATACGCCGACAGTGGAGTGTCCAGTCCCCGCGCTCCGTGGGGACGTCTAAAGCCAGATAGGGAGCCTTCACCAGGCACCCAGACCTGGGATCCAATAGAAGCATCAGCGCCAGCATCGACCAGAGCCTCCATCGATTCCAGGTCTCCTACTCGGGTCGTCGCAAACAGAGGTGTCTGGCCCGCCGTAAGGACATTGGGGTCAACGTCAGGCTCCTGGAGAAGTCGCCTGATAATACGAAGTTGACAGAAACTTGCTGCGCAGGAAAGAGCAAGCTGCTTTGCATCTTTATCCAGGAAGGGGAGGAAAACTTCCACACTCTTGACATGTCCGAACTGGCACGCAAACCGCAAGGGGAATGGCTCCAACAGAAGTGGGTTTTGCAGGCTCGATTTGGTAGGCTCACACTGCGACTCCGGCGCCATTGGGTCAACCCCTTCATCAAGGAGCAGCTGGATAGCTTCAAAATGGCCATTCCTTGCGGCTTGATGCAGTGGCTGCCGACCATCGGCATCAGGAAGGTTGGGTGCTGCCCCAGCTTTAAGCAAAGCTCGTACTGCGCCGGCGTGACCTTGAGCAGAAGCCCACCCCAACGGAGTCCTTGCTTTAGCGTCGAGTACATCGACCGTGGATCCCACCTGGCGGTCAACCAGTATGGGAATATAAGTTTCAAGACCACAAAAAGCAGCCACATGTAAATCCGAGAAACCCGAGGCTTCAACATCGTCCTCCACGAATGGAGTCCCTTCCAAAGACACTCTCAACCACTTGTTTCTTGTACGGCGATCTGACAGAAAAGTGTCGAGCTGTTGGGACAGCGGGTTCTCGGGCAGGCCATTCCACTTGGACCTTGCAGCATGCGCATACCAATTGTTGATGGCGTATGTTGCGAATGGGAAGTCCAGGTTCAAGTGACGGCTTTGTAAGCATCCAGAGCAGAGATATGTGAGGCAGACAATAGCAAGCTGATGATGTGTCGATGTGGCCTCCAGGACAGGATAGCCAGCAGAGCGCTTGGATCTCGAGGTTCCAACCAGGAACTCGGTTAGTGAGTGGTGGACGACACTGACGGTCTCATCAGGGAGGACCTCCAACAAAGGCCCGCATGCTGCCCGGACCAGACCTTTGTTTTCTTTCAAACTGGACGACCTTCTGTCATCGACCGTTGACTTGAGCAAATCCGCAAGCTCCAGGAGTCGAAGAGGGCGTGTGGCATGCGTCACCCACTGCAGGATGAGCACCTGGGTCATTTCAGAAATGCCCGATCTCGCTGCATGTTCTTGCAAAATGCCGATATACATATCGTCCAGGTCGAGAGGCAACTTCTTAAGGGTGTCTGAGACACTGGCATTTGGTTCCAGGAAGGCTTTCATAGCCAGTTTAGCATAGAGAAATAAGCCATTAGCTCGACCAGGTACAGCCTCCTTGATCAGTTGCTGGTCATTTTCGGATAAGGAACTGTGACCCAGGGAATGTCGAACAAAAGTAGCGATATCAACATCAACGAGTCTCTCTTCCATTCGAATGTTGACACAGCTGGTGCCTCTCATTGGAATCTCAACACTAGCAACCGGTCGGCTTGTCATGAGTACCTTGACCGTCGACGGGCGCCAATGGCCAAGGTCAGCTAGTGAGCGGATGAAATCGTCATTGCCCTGGTCCATCTCGTCCAGAGCATCAACAACGCAATAGGTCAATGGTATCGAGGCCAAAGCCGTCCGGAGATGCCGCCACAGCTCATCAACAGAGATACTGTCGAGAGATTCGGAGTCGTCGATGTATTCCTTTAGGGTTGACTGTAGAGGCGGGCTATACAGGAGTATCTGATCAAGCCAATCTCTGAGGAGGTTGACAGGTTGATGATTCGCGTCCACGATCTGGCGAAAGAAAAAGTAGAGGACTGGCACGCCTTCCTGGGAGAGTCTGCGTGCCAGAGTGGCCGCGAAGACAGACTTTCCTGAGCCTGGGATGCCTTTGATCCACAACAGGCCATGGTCTGGATTGTCGTGCCATTTCCGATACTCATCTGAATGCGGCAGCCATTCTCCAGTGGTTTTAAGATGCGCGGCCAGATGTTTGCGGTACTCGCCGCCCTCGAGGTTGTACTCGGTAGGCCGCAGCCACTCTCGAATCTTGGCAATGGTTTCTGGAGATTCGGGCAGGATGTTGTCAGGATTGTAGTTGCTGACATCATCACCGCCGATAATCACGACGTCGCTGCCTTCATCTGATGAAATGGCATCGTAGGTAGACATGCTGAGCGATGTGCTGATGTTGATAGATAAAGTCTCGCTTTTCGAATGTGTCAGTTGAGGGCACACAAGGCTGCGAAAAATTCCAATACCTTCAAAGAGCCTCCAATTCCTGGATTATAAGCTTTCTCTCTGTTGAGAAGCAATTCGGATGCTGTCCAGGCAGTCTGCTGAAGCCTGATAGTCGGGATATGCTTCAGTGAAGCAGGGATTGCGGCCTATGGAAAGTGCCAGTGCTCATGCGAGAACTGTAGATGAATTCGAAGCGTCAACACAGATTTTGAAGCTTCTCGATGAATATTTGATGTAGGATGATGGAGGAAGAATGGCGTGAGAAGCAGAATCAGGCTGCAGTCGAGTAGTTGAGGGAGGAGGAGCTGTTGGTCAGCTCTGCAGCTGTGACAGCCACACCTGGGCGTTTACTGGCTGAGGCGTTACACGCGGAAAGATGCATTTCCAGGCAACACAATCATCATGCCCGCGGTGTGTTTAATAAAACGGGTAGTAACAGGAATCCGAATTTGAGTGATGCCGAAGCATAATGATGCAGTGAAACTTGTATTGTACAGCGTCTCAATCAAGACTCGTCAAACAAGGCCCATCTCCAGGGCTTCAGTCTAGTACCCCAACGCCGTGCTCTCTAAATTCTCAGCCACAATGCAATTCCTTCCATCCCTCAGGTGTTGTTACAGTTGTACCTGTCGAAGCAAGCACAATAAAATTGTCCTCTTTGCGAGGTCTCCTCGTCTAGGAGCGTGCTCTGTTAAAGGCCTTGTCAAAAGCGGCGAGCTTATCGGCTTGGTCCAACACATTCCGTCTCGTCCTCTGTCCCGTGGCGCTAAGACGCTCAGTTTGATCTGTGGCGGTGGCCCACCTGTCAAGCATGACTCGGCTGGACGAGCTGGGCTGTCCGCCCGTGTAAGCTGAACCACTGGTGGTGGAGCTGCAACATCACGATTAGCGACAATCTGGAGTAAAACGAGCAATAATATACTTACTAGTTGCTAGCAGGTGACGGCATGTTGGTTTGGATTTGGAGTATCGAAAAGATTGTTGGTGAACTGTTGCTGTTGGTTCGACTCGAAGTTGTGAGAGCTGGCTAACACTCTCAAGTAAAGATGGTCGTGATTGGAGCTGGCTCTTAAAGCTTCTGATGGTGATGGTAGGAATATCAACAGAAACGACGATAAAACGGGACTTTGGCCTTTTAAATGTTTCCATGAACAAGGCTCTTTGGGCATGGACTTGTCTTCGCAAACGAGACTATGGCAGACTGCAAAGTGGAAAAAGAACCACCACGGCATACACACTGGTGAACAAATGCGCGTTGCGCGAAACCGTCCGACGGCCCCCATGGCCGCCCGCAAAACGAGGCAGGCAACGACACAAGCCATGCCCATTGCAATGGGATGGGATGGGACTTCGGAGACTAAACAGAGCGAAAAGAAAACAGCCACCGTCGAATTGACACCACTGCCAACGCCCGTATTGGATCTTTGGAGGCCGTGGGCGGGGGCCGGATCACAAGTCCATCTAGATTCGAAACCTGGAATAGCGAGCCATCAGTTGTGGGCCTGCGCCCAACGTCCATTATCACCGAAGATGGCCGTTGGCGTTGTGGCGATGCGCGGGCTGCGGTCGAGTCGACATAGAGCTCAACTGCCAAAAAGCACAGACCCGGGACTCAAAGTCGAAGAACTACGTCGGCGATATCGCGCGACTGCGCAACTTGCGGAACCTGAATTCAAGACGGGAATGCGCAAATGGGTGATGCGATGAGGGTCCCCCTGCAGCAACAAGCCACATCGATCCAGGGCCAAGACGATGAGAATGCAGCCCAGTCACGACGATCACCGGCGCGCCGTTGGTCAATAGCCACATCGTCACGGCCTGGAGCCAATCTCTGCGCCTTTTTCGAGATTAGATTGTGGCTATCCCGCCCTACCGGGGGCCGGTCGAGATCCATGGATGACGGACCTGATTCTCTGTACAGGGCAGTGCTGGGCGGAGGGTCTTTTAACATTGAACTCTTACCTTGCGGTGTTTTTCTTCATTTTACCCAGAGCCGTGTTGCCGAGAAGCCATCTGGACAAAGCCAGCGCCACGATGCCAAGACGCAGTGGAGGCCATGATAACAATCCATTGTACAACCGAGGACGCAATGAGTCGACATAATGTCAATCCGTCGCCTTGCGACAACAGCTTGCATACCCAACAATGAGCCCTTCAGGCGAAAGCTGCAAGAATCAGGTAGGTGAACAAGTGAGGGAGCTGATGGCCTCCAGAGGATTGAATTGAAGGTGGTGGTGTCTCAGGCCTGTCTAGTCTGGAGCTCCCCCCACAGCCATGATAGCAGCCACCTCATGGCGGCCACCATGAAGACCACGGCTGATAATATCGCAGACGGGCTCACACTGGCGATCAATTAACCCTCCTCAAACATGAGGCGAAAAAAACTGGAAATAAACAGCAAATTTTCTGTGTCTCGCCTAGCAAGAATGACAGCTACCTGACACGACAATCGGTGGGTGTACCAAGCAGGCTTGTCAAGCAATCGTCAGCCACGCGGGGAGCTCAGCTCGGTGAGGCAGCCAACAATGTGCAAGATCGTGTTGGACCCTGGAAAGAAAGAAAAAATCTGCACTTTCTGCAGTGAAAAGATCTGCAGTGGAGGCATTGCTGTAGAGGATAATGTTGACATTAGGCTACAACAGGGAGGTAACTTTTCGGTTTCATGATGGTCTGCCCATCAAGGGAGCAAACCGCAGTTTCAACATCTCACCTTCCCTTGCGCTGCATCACGTGATGTCACGATGCTGTCCCTTGGCCTCAAACACCACATCCCATCCGAGACCTCTTGCTCCAGCCTGTCTTCCGACTTGATCCGAAATCTTTGGGCTTCATATAGACTCACGAAAAAGAACCGGGAGAATGTACCACCAGCGACCATATTCTTCGACCGGTGAGTGATCCTTGATCCGAGAGGTCCCTGCTTCTCGGCTGCCGGCTTCACCTAGATGCCCATGCTTTTACACGGGCCTCTTTGGGATTTCGTGATTTGCTAATCGCTGTCCTCGGGCCTGTTATTCTTACAATTCCATTACTACTACCACCGCCGATTCCACTCTGTTGAGCACTGCCCAATGTCTCGGGTTTATCTCATTGCGTAATGGACGGTACTACAGAATCCCAATTACAACACAACGACTAACAGAGAAAGAATTGGTCAGGCTCAAGCATCTTGCCAGAGCCTGCTTCTGGTTAGTAAGAACGTGACCAGATCTGATCGCAAACTGCGATAACCTCCAAACATCGTCCAAAGGAGCTTACCCTACACTGAGACACGCAAATCTCAGCATCACGCGACAATTCTTATCTCGACGGGGCATCCTTGGAAGATCCATAATCTGTGATGCCCAACGAATCCGACACTCGTAAGAACACGCAGTTCCTCCTATTCTGGGACCCAACCACGTTACTCACAGGGAGTTTGGGCTTACAGGCGGAGCCTCTTACTGACATTTCACCCTAGATAGGGCTACAGAAGCCCGCCATCTCTCCTGCACCGAAAAGAACGTTCGGTGAAACAAGATTGCTTCCCGAGGATCACGGGATTCACCGACTCATATACCCGTCCATCGACTCACTCCGAGGTGAGGTCCCAGGGCGGTGACACCTCGACTCCCATGCTCGACATTGTGGATGCTGTCTCACCGCGGCCCGCCGTCGTCCATGCCGGTTCCCGGTCCTGCGAATGGCTTCGGCACGGTCTCACCTCAAGCCGACGGCAAGGAGCGTCTAGAAGGTCTTTTACGGATGGGTCGTGCAAGACAAAAACCATCGGCCAGTTACCGAGACATGGGTTTACTGGAAACTGCCCATTTACAACAGACACATGGATTGTTATCGTGGCCTCAATTATCAGTCAGATGTCACAGGTGTAGTTATGAAGGATCACCGTCGTGAGGAATTGTTCTCGAACAAGTTTGCGAGTCATGGCAGAGCCTCATAGTTGACCTACAAAAGCCCCAAACCTTGTGCTTCCAAGTCTGGGCACTTGAAACTCAACATTCCAACGGTCGAAAAGCCACCTTCTAGAAGGTTTATCTGCCAATCCGCACCCTGGTCCACTCCCAACTTTGACCGAATGACAACCGGCCGATGATCCATCAGACCCCCACGAGAGCTCACCGAGACGTCCCTATCGACGGTGACGTTACCCTCACCTAGAGGACTCCTTACCGCGGTGGAGTTGCAGGGCCCCGTCACTTGGAGGCTCTGCCGGGTTCATGGTCCCACATTGCGTGGTGTGAGGTGAGCAAGGTGAAGGGGACCGCGGCGACCCAGTAAGAGGTGAGGGATGTTGACAGTGTCATGATCGGGTCGCCGGTCCGCTGCCGGTTGGGCATTGCAGTTATGATATGGCAAGAAGTCGTTGCAGTTGCAAGGTGTCGGTGGGCTGGTGATAAAGATCAAGTATCGGGAGGATGCGGAAAAGGAGAGCATATAAAGGAGAGATGTGCCCGGGCAGGAGCGGGAAAGACCAGACAGTCTGATATCAACAACCAGAACTGGACACACTGCATATCTTGCAGCTAACATTCATACACTAATACCAGAGAACTATCATCATGGCGACCGATTACAAGTTTGAAGGCTGGATGGGTGAAGACCCATCATCAGCCGAAGGCAACATGGTCTGGAAGGAATATGAGCCCAAGCCTTGGGAGGAGACAGATATCGACATCAAGATCACCCACTCGGGCATCTGCGGCTCTGATATTCACACCCTGCGAGCTGGATGGGTGAGTTCCCCTGACCCCCTTGAACTACACTCAGAGAACTACCCGCGGTGATATAACGAGCAAGCTGACAGAAAACAGGGCCCAACCGACTTCCCCTGCGTCGTCGGCCACGAAATCGTCGGTGTCGCAGTCCGGGTCGGATCCGAGGCAGAGGGAAACATCAAGGTCGGCGACCTAGTCGGCGTCGGCGCCCAGACAGACTCGTGTCAGTCGCGAGACGGGCCCTGCCAGGCCTGCGAGAACCACCTCGAGAACTACTGCAAGGACATGCACCTGACATACAACACGACATACCGGACAGGCGGCAAGGCGTACGGCGGCTACGCTCTGTACCACCGCAGCCCGTCGCACTTTGTCATCAAGATCCCCGACGGCCTGCTCCCAGAGCATGCGGCGCCGATGCTCTGCGGCGGTGTCACTGTATACTCCCCGCTCAAGGTCTTTGGCGCCGGGCCTGGTAAGCGGATTGGTGTCGTCGGAGTCGGTGGTCTTGGCCACTTTGCGGTGCTCATCGCCAAGGCAATGGGTGCGGACAAGGTCGTAGGTATCTCGCGACGATCGGATAAGAGGGAGGAAGCTCTCGCATTGGGAGCCGACGAGTATATCGCGACGGCTGAGGACGAGGATTGGTCGCAGAAGAATGCCGGCACCCTCGACCTCATCATCTGCACCGTCTCTTCACCAAAGGTACGTTTGTCTCTCGTTAGTCCACGTGATGCTGGCTTTTGTGTTGGTGTGTGATACGACATATGCTTGGCGATGAAGCTGCACTTCCGTTATGCCGTGTATCTTGGAAGCTGCATGAACTGACGCAACCCTACTCGCAGATGCCCCTGCAGGAATACTTTGACATGCTCTCGCTCGACGGCACACTCGTGCAGGTGGGAATTCCCGAGGAGCCCATCCCCGTGAGTGCATGGGCACTCGTGCCCGCACGACGAAGACTTGCGGGATCTCTCATCGGGAGCCCCAAGGAGATTGAGGAGCTCTTCCAGCTCGCTGCCGACAAGCACATTGTTCCCTGGGTTGAGAAGCGACCCATGTCCGATGCGAACCAGGCCATCGTGGATATGGAGGATGGCAAGCCTCGATTCCGATATGTGCTTGTGAACCAGTTCAACGACACCGAGGAGATGGAAGTTCAGCAAATCGAGGTTGTCGAGCCTCGGGAGTAGGACGAAGAGACTGAGAGGGAAGGACAGGACAAAGCCAGGGACGGATGAATGAGCTGCTTGTAAGATGGATCTGTTAGGCGTTTCGCGGCGTTTTGCTCTTTCTAGAATTCTTGATTCGTCTTGGGTGGTGTATGACTGCCGAGTTCAACACACTTGCGTCTAACAATAGCATAACCCGCCAGCGGATTTTCTAGGCGAATATGAGGTTTCTAATTTCGGAGATAGTAGTCAATAGAAGAATCGATTTTTTAGACGTGCCAGAGACTAGCAGTTCGCGAGTGTCAAACTGTGAGGCCACTACCAGAGGGGCTTAATTGCTTCTTTATCCTCTGCCATCACCACCCACCTCACCATCCATCACGTCAAAGACGCAAAGCCAGTCCTCTTACCACCATCTTTTCACAGCAACTCTAATCTTGGCGCCTCATTTCCTATCGTAGAATTTTCGCAAAACTTACTTTTCAAAGTGCCAGAAGGGAGGGCGTGCAGTAATGGAAGGCAGCAGGACCGGCGCAAAATGAGAAGCTCACCAAAAATCAGTAGCCAGCAAAACTATCAACACCCAAAATCAATAGCCTCGTCGCATCGACGCAGAATCCCTGCCTTCAGCTCGGCCCAGGCCGGGCCTCGACTGCGAGCCTGAGATTGCCAGCTGTCCCGCCAGTCCAGGGCACAGATGGTTTAGCGGAAATCCAATTGGTATCCCTGTTCCCTGGTCCGGGACGGAGAGGAGCCCGACGAAGCGAGCGCGGGTGGGTAGGGGGACAGGGGTCAGAGAGCTCGAGGCCAGGGGGATCGGCCAGGTCTGGCAGCTTTTTGCTTGGGGCTATTGGCGAGCTGGAGAGGAAAGCTCCAGGTCCGGCTCCAGTTGTGGCAAAGCTAGTATGTCACCAGGCATGGTAAGCGGAGAGATCTCTGGAGCCGGTCGTCTGGTTGCCGATTTGTAAGGTCGAAAATAATGGGCTGATGTTGGCTGGGGTTTGTCGTTGCTATTCCATCTTGTTTCTCCTCTGGAGTGTATACGGCGTAGCAGCAGAGCAAGGGCAGAGAAACTTACCTCAGCGGGGATCCCATTGCATAGCCCCCCCAGTGACGGTGTCGTCTGTTTGGCTGAAGCCTTTAATTACTGCCTTGATGCTTGGGCGCGTAGCTATAGATAGAGAGGCTCAATAGTCCAGTAATAGCAGCAACACACGGACGTTGAATTCAAGAAGATTAGCAGTCAGGAGGACGCGTCGCTGTCCTCAAATGCAAGCAATGAGCAAGACGAGTCTCCCAGAAAGACGAAGCAAAGGCGGCTGCTTGGGCGGGTTTGGGGTGACGGGCATGCATGGAACTATCAAAAGTTGGCGCGGTGCGCTAGCACGACGGTCTACGGTGGGAGAGACAAGACAGGAAAAGAGAAGTAAATAAAAAAGTGGATGCCGCTGAGAAGAGATAAGCTAAATGAATAAAACGAGATAAAATAAATAAATAAATTTTAGGCAAGTGAATCAGAGGTGGAAACGGCGCCATGCGAGGCTAGGTAGGCCGTGTCTTGGATGCACAAGTCCGTGGTTAATCACTGTCTCGTCTCGGAGCGGGAGAAGGAACCACAAAAATGGAACACGCGGGCTTGCGAGGCTGGCAACCCGTTGATTCGACTTCAGTTGAGGAGGGGGATGTGTTTCTCACGCTGTTTCCGGGGCCCTCGTGGTTGTGCGCAAGGGAGGATGCTGATGTGATTAGCATGGGCTAGGCTGATATGCCAGACGAGACACGAGCAGCGGGATGCGACCCTTGGACCCTTGCTGACCCAAAGCTGTCAGAGGCAGAGCGTTGCATTTTGCTCGTATAAACCAGAGTGAGCATTTAGGATGAAATCGACGTCGCATTTCTTGTGTGTTCTCGGCAAAACGTGTGGGCAGGGATAACAGAAGAAACATCCAGTGGGACAGGGAAACAGGGCTCGTGGGGAGCCAATCAGAGGGCGCGTTGGAGAAGGATCCGGAAGGGAAAGAGCCGGCCAAGAGATCCGAAGTTCTCAGGGCATTGACTTGACTGCCTGATGGAGCGTTCCCGACTTTTGGTCAGAGGAGCAGGCGGGGGAAATGTGACGTGACAATCAACGTTGTTTATCTAACTGGGTGACAGCCGAACCTTGATGTAGGGAAGGGACCTTGTTGCCGTTCGGCATAGGTAAATGTTTATCAAACACAGGGTTCCCAGCAGCCTTAACGGCATCCACGTCCCGTTCAAACTCAGTGGTGATGATGTCTCCCGGGTAGCTGTCACCAGCCGCTACACCATGATCAAACTCTTATTGATGTTGCTCCCCCTTTACCCCTGGACATGATGCAATTGTGCAAATATGAAAAAACGCACAAAAATGTCTCTGTTGCACGCGCTTCCGCCCATGGTCAGACATAATGTGATGACCTCTGCGTGTGCGGCGCCCGTTGTGGAGGAGACCAAGTGGAACAAACGCCACAGCGCCATTGATTCAAAATTGCGGCCCCCCCTAAGAGGCGCTTCTTCTTTTTTTTTTTCTCTCTCATTCTCCCTCGTGCGCAAGCCACTTTCGTTTGACCATATTGCCGTTTTTTTTCGTGGCTTTTGACTTTTTGCCCCGTGTTAATCTCCCCCCCTTTGCCCGTCCTGCAAGCCTCCAGGCACGCTGCACACCCTATTCGACGGTTACCGCTGACGATGACGCCGTTGGTTTTTGGTTGGGCATTATCAATTGTGGTCCCCTTTTTTTGTTGTCTGTGATGTTGTTGGCAGTAAGCCGTGTTCAGTCATCAGTCAGCCTGGCGGACGCCATCACCTGCAAACTCTCAGGAACCCGAATGACCGTGTGGAGGTTCCATGCAGGGGATTGGCTGGAGATGAAAGCTGCGACAATAAGATTTAATTACAAGTTTACGAGATATGCTCAGAATAGGTGGAAGATGCCGTCCGACTCGGGATGGAGTAGAGACACGACCACATGTTGATGCAGGGACTGACTGGACTCAGCCAACGACACTTGGCAGCCGTTTTGTCCAGGGACCAACAGACAACTGCCATGAGAGCTCTTCGAATTTCCCAGTATGTGGATATGTGAACCAACAACGCAAAGAAAGTCCTCGTGTGATATCAATCACTGCCGACGTGCCCATCCTCTATACGTCACAGGGCAAGTTGGCGGCGTGAAGCACACGATCGAGGCGCCAAGGTCAACGCGAGGGGGGTTCTTTGGTTCTTCGGAGGACCCGAGAAATCAAGGAAATAGAATCCACAAAGAAACGACCGACCCCATCTGGTGATGTAAAAGACTCTTGGACTCTGATGGCGATCGATGGAGATGCGGTTTGGAGAGATTCAGGAAAGTCTCGACGACGATCAACAGCGAAAAGCGTGTGAATCTCATGGCCGAGAGATCCGCACGTCTCCATCGTCGTGTAGGTTCGTGCCTTGCTTCCTGTCGAATTGTCTCTGTGTGAGGCATCTCGCTCACCCACCCCCCCAACACGAGCGATCCCTCTCCGTGTAATCTCCCCAATCTCCATTTTCCAAAGTGCCAGAAAGCTCCGAGAAAAGACGGGTAACTAAAAATAAATAAACGCTGAGCCGGTGTGATGAGCTTAAGCCAAAAGGTGAATCTCGTATACGGGGCTGCTGATGAGAGATCTCGACATGGTGTAATGGAGTATGGGAGATTGTGAGATGCACACTTTGACATGCCGCCATGATGCACAACTTGCACAGGCTCAGCCTCGCCCAGACTCAAAGGTTGCCGAAAACCGGGAAAACAGCTGGGATCATCTTCAGCTGGCTGGAGATAGTCGCTGCAAGAAAGAGATAACCTCTGCGCCGTGGTCCAGCCCTGAGGAACAAGTCTTTCGATAGCCTACGGGGTCACCCTGAGCGACGGCCAAGTTCTGGTGCGGCAACCGAAGAGCCGTTGGAGCGCCGGTTCTCTCATTCAGCTCCATCATTGGAAGCACGCTCGCTTGCAAAAGACTCATTCGCTCAGCGGAATAGTCGAGAATCAAGCTATCAGCGCCTCAGCGGCGCCCTAGTGACCGGTAATCCCAGCAAGCCCCTCAACCGCAGCCTCGGCGGGTTCCTTCTCCAGCAAAGTATGCAGGCGCGCAGCTGCTAGCGCAACCCACATCTTGCCAGAAGAGGCAGCATCCCGAAAGGGAAATCGCGCTAATCTCTAGTCAGGGGTCAAGGAGTGAAGTGTGGCCATGGGCTTTTTCCTACGCGACCCACCCATTTTCTTTGACTTCACTCCATCGTTGCGGGCTCAGAGTTGTCATGGCGGCCGTGCCCGGTTTGGCGGCGGCGCACACTCCGTTATTTACAGCTCTCGTATTGTCTCTTTACGGCCTAGCCCCATCTCCCAGGGCGTGGACAGCCATGGGTATGCTGCCCTACTCGATCGATAGTGAGCCAAGCTAACGCAGACTTAGACGTACTATCAACTTTTGTCGCTTGCTCGACTTTTGCACACACCCAGGATGAACGCCGCCCACGCCCGCACAAGATGCCCGACAAGAGGAGGAGGCAGACGGGGCAGAGAGCCAGGGGGATGGGGGGGCGATGCTGTCGTCTAGGCCCTCTCGTCTCGTGCATTTAAACTGCCAGTTCCGACCTGCTTGGTTGTCCTTGTCCCCTCCACTTCCTTTCTTGTCACCCCTCTTCACACAATCATTCGCGGAGTATATAGTGACTCAGCCTCTTGAGTGACAACCCGCAGTCCATTCGTTCATTATACACAAACTGCATTTCCTGTTTTTTTTGCAACAATGAAGAGCGCATACCTCCTCGGCATGGCCTTTGGCCTGGCCGCCGCCTATGAGGTCCACCCGCGGACCGAAGAGGCCGACTGCGAAGACTGTGACTACACGGACGCCTGCTACCTCGCTGTTGCCGCCCTCGACGATGTAGTCAGCTTCTGTGCCACCGTCGGCCAGAACAACTGTGACTACAGCCTCGTCCCCGCTTGCCAGAACGACCAGACCCAGGTTTCCTTTGCTTGCGAGTGCTACGGTTCAGAGACCTCGACAACTACAACTGCTGCCTCAACCACCACCGGGGCTTCCACCACAACTGGTACTGAGACTGGCACGACAACTGGTACTGAGACCGGCACAACTACTGGTACTGAGACTGGCACAACCACTGGTACTGAGACTGGCACAACCACTGGTACTGAATCTGGTTCAACCACAACTGGTACCGAGACTGGCACAACCACTGGTACCGAGACTGGCACAACCACTGGTACCGAGACAGGCACAACCACTGGTACTGAATCTGGTTCAACCACAACCGGAACCGAGACCGGCACCACTACTGGTACTGAGACTGGCACTACAACTGGTACTGAGTCTGGATCAACCACGACTGGTACCGAAACGGGCACAACCACTGGTACTGAGTCTGGATCAACCACCACTGAGGCCTCGAGCACCACAACGGATGACTGCGACGAGACGGACACCACCACTGAGTCTACAGCTACCCAGACTGGAACCACCACTGGCACGACAACTGGTACCGAGACGGCTACTGGCTCTACTACTACCGGTACCGAGACTGAGACTGGGTCTACCACAACTGGTACCGAGACGGCTACCGGCTCTACTACTACTGGTACCGAGACCGCCACTGGATCTACCACGACCGGCACTGAGACCCAGACCGGCTCTACCACAGAGACTGGCACCACAACCTCCGGCACGGAGACTGAAACTGGATCTACCACAACTGGCACTGAGACAGGCACCACCACTGGTACTGAGACGGCTACTGGCTCTACTACTACTGGTACCGAGACCGCTACTGGATCTACCACGACTGGCACGGAGACAGAAACTGCCTCTGGATCCACCACCTCTGGAACTGTGACCGGGAACCCCTCTACCACTACCACTGGCACCGAAACTGAGACCGCCTCTGGCTCTACCACTACTGGTACCGAGACCGAGACCGCCTCTGGCTCTACTACCACTGGTACTGAGACCGAAACCGGATCTACCACTGAGACGGGAACCACCACTGGCACTGAGACCGGGAACCCCTCTACTACTACCACTGGCACCGAGACCGAGACCGGCTCCGGTTCTACCACCACCGGTACCGAGACCGAAACTGGCTCCGGTTCTACTACCACTGGCACTGAGACCGAGACCGGTTCTGGATCCACCACGACTGGAACTGAGACCGAGACCGGCTCCGGATCTACCACCACCGGCACCGAGACTGAAACTGGCTCTGGCTCTACCACCACTGGTACCGAGACTGAGACTGGCTCTGGCTCTACCACCACTGGTACTGAGACTGAGACTGGAAAGACCACAGAGACTGGTTCTACTGGCACTGAGACCGGTACTCAGCCTGGCAAGACTGGCACAACCACCACTTGCACTGAGTCTGGCCACCAGGGAGGCAAGACAACTGAAACTGCCCACACCACTCCCTACCCCGTTCCTCCTACCCAGTACACCACCAAGACGGTCTATACCACTGAATGCCACACTTACACCAAGTGCCCGTCCTACGTCAAGAACTGCCCCAACGGTCCCAACGGCCCTTACACGACCACTGAGACCATTGCTGTTTCTACCACTGTCTGCCCTGTGACCGAGGAGTACACCACCAAGACCATCTACAGCACCAAGGTCTACACCATCCACAAGTGCCCTGCTTATGTCAAGAACTGCCCCTATGGATCTGTCACCACCGAGACTGTTCCCGTCTCGACTACCGTGTGCCCCATCACCGAGGAGCACCCCAGCAAGCCCACTGGCTATGGTCCTCCTCCTCCCGAGTACACCACCAAGACCATCTACAGCACCAAGGTCTACACTGTTACCAAGTGCCCTTCGTACGTCAAGAACTGCCCCTATGGCTCTGTCACCACCAAGACCATTCCCGTCTCCACGACTGTGTGCCCCGTTACCGAGGAGTACCCCAGCAAGCCCACCGGTTACGGTCCTGCTCCTCCCCAGAAGGTCCACACCACTCTGTACACCACTCAGACCTACACTATCACTCAGTGTGCTCCTGGCGCCGTTGACTGCTACGTTGGCAAGGTCACCACCACTTGCTACCCCACCGGCACTGCTGAGATTCCCTCGTACACCACAGTCGTTGTTCCTGGCAAGCCTGGCTATGAGCAGCCTGGATACTCCAACCCCCAGCCCACTTCTGGCTCCGGCGAGAAGCCTGGTTCTCCTTCTCAGCCTGGCTACGAGAAGCCTTCTTACGAGAAGCCTGGTTCTTCTCAGCCTGGTTCTTCTTCTCAGCCTGGCTACGAGAAGCCCGGCAGCGAGCAGCCCGGTTACCAGAACCCCAAGCCCGGCTACGGCTCTGGCTCTGGCTCTGGCGAGAAGGCCGAGCAGTCTTCTCAGCCCTCTGCCACTCTCCCCTACACTCAGCCCACTGAGACTGGCAATGCTCCCATCACCCCTGCCACCGCTGGTGCTTCTCGCGTTGGTGTCGAGATGGCTGTTGCCGCCGCCGGTATCCTCGCCGTCCTTCTGTAAATGCATCTTGGAAAAAATTTCCTTGGCTGTTAATTCTTTAAAACATAATCCGCTTCACTATGTACATAGTATGAATTAGACGAATCTGGCTCTGCCAGCTGTAGTTAGAATGGTTATGAGCATTTGGATAATATCGTGTATTTTCTCTACATATGAAAGATACCAATTTTCATAAGCGTTGTCTTGACCTTGTTCTCTCGTGTGTCTTGAGTGCCCTGCAATGTCCCACTTTCGTGTTTGCCTATCGGTAGTTGCTTTTAGCGAGATCGCGTGCTTGGGGAGTTTGGCTGGTGCCAAAGTTTGTTTCCTCATCATTTCTCTCGGAGTGGGTATCGGAAACACAATCAATTGAAACGCGCTAAGACAGGGGGGGTGCAGCTGAATAAAAAAAGGGGACCGTTTGATCCAGGTCGTTGGGAAATTCTCTCGGGAAGTCAAAGAAACGAAAGTCAAAACAGGGGGCTGGCCGTTGAGAGTGGGTGGGACGCTTTGGAATGCGGGAAGGGGAAGTGAAAGGGGGTTCCAGAAGATCCGAGGGCGTTTTTTGATGATAGTGTGGCGTTCGATTGTCGGTGAGATGGAATTGTCGGTGTAGAGAGGGCATTGATGAGTTGTCAAGACTGAATTGTCTCTGTGAGTATGTATCTACATAGTTGAAGGCATCTCTGTGATAAAGTTTGGGGCAATGGGAAGCTACGTATTTCGGAGATTTGCTTGTCTGCAAGGGACAACAGCCGGAAGGACCGGAGCACACACCCCTTGATTGGTCGCTCGGAAAGAAAGAGACAAAGACATCATGTGGCTCCATGTGTTGTCTCGGGGGTCCAGCTGAAAAATGTCTCGCCTTGCCGTGTCCGGCGGCCGACGTTGGTGTTTGGCCGTTGGACTTCCGCGACATTTCGGCCAATCCACATGGCGTCATGTGGGGTACGTACCTCCTTTGATCTCCCTCCGATCTTGGCTCTCACGTGGTGTCGTTGATGGCTTCATACTTTCACCCGGCACAACAACGGCCTCGTTCCAGAATATTCAACGTCTCACCGCCTGCGACAATTGTCAGACCCCCGTTATTCATTCTATTTATTCCAAATGTTCCAAGACACTAGTGTTGATGCTATGGCCACCGGGTGACGTTTTGAGAGCAGAATGTCTTGGCGTGTACGAAGACGAAGCGAGGCGGCGAAGTTGGAGTGGATGGTCGTGTTTTTTTTTTGTAGGAATTAGCCAAGACTTAGGAATATTCTTATGAAGAGACCAATCATAAATTTATATAATTTTAGGATTTTTCTACTTATTGTGACCTAAGGCTTTGCCTAAGACGCTCCATGATCGCCGCGCCGTCAGGCTGTTCATGTCAACATGATCCAAATCCGGGTCAATGTCTAGCTCCCCCTCCATGTAGACGATACGCTGAGAGGCACAGAAGGTCTGAAGGAATCGGGAAAGGACAATTCCCTTGATAAAAGAGACACCGCCCTCCTCGGGCTGCTTGTTGGCCGTGGCCCTGATCTTGTTTGGGACGTGGGTTTTGTTTGTTTGCCTTCCGCTAACTTGTGCAGACTTTGCTCAATCCGTGATGACTGATCTTACAAACCCCCTACGTTGCCATCCGGTCTCCTACCGAATTTCCCAGCCCTCGATCCTCACATGCTTCCTGTCATCACCAATAGTCCCGCCCCCCTTGCAAACGCCGTGACAGGAATCATAGGAAGATGGACAACCGACAGCCCTTTGACGATGAATCAGAGCCTTGTTTGGCATTGACTAATACATAGATTGGCGGGTATATAACCCCTTCGTGGCCTCCTTCTCGGCCCCCTTTTCTTTCTTCTTTATATTTAGTAAACCAGGAAGATCAACATGAACCCAGCAAAGCGTTATATATATACCAGTGGCCCTATATAAATATTCTATTGGCACGACTCGCTGTGCTCGTTGTGACGACTACACCGACCCCGTTCACCTGCTCCGTCTCGTGGTCCGGGACCAGTACGTCGAGCACAAAAAGTAGGGGGGTCAGAAAATCACCATACACCGAAAGCCCCGACGTTTGATGAAGACTGCCTGTTGCATTTCCGATGCCGTTGCCATGTACATGGCGGACACACAGCCATACAGGTCTGTCTGGTTGGGTGTCTGATGTGGGATTTTATAGAAGGTATGTGCTTTGAGCGCCGACGGAAACCCAACATCCTCACTCACCACATGGTTGTCGGATGAAGACCATTTGCTACATGGCCGGTGTCGTCGCAAATAAGTCCCCAGCATCTGAGGCTCTCATCATGATCACGTGAGGAAGAGTCCATGCCCTCGTTGCCTTAGGCACCGGCACCCCACATCCTGAACTCCAACACGGCGACAAGGGGCTTACTCCTCTTCTCAACACCGGGGCCTGAGTCGATTGCCAATCATTATCCTTCCTCGCACTTCTGAATCGCCTCACACACTCCTGTTGATTTCCCTCGATATCCGCTTCACCGATGTTACCGGTCGCTAGCAACCCTGCAAACTACGATTGTAGTTGGTGACGAGAAACGGCTTCCCCGATGCTCATGTCGACCAAGGACGAAGTTTCCAGCGAAACGTCCGCGGCGATCGGCATGCCCCTGTACCACTTGTACGCTTAGTGGCGTTTGGCATGTGGACTTTTCGACCATTCGCTCCAACTTGTCTACCAGAATCTCGAAGACAAGTTTGGCTACGCCAAGGAGTGTGACATCGACAATTTCCCAATCGGCAAAAAGGTAGAAGAGTCTTTCGTCAAGACCCACGGCATGGCCTCCGCACCTCCTGACAAAATCTTGCCCGTCTTTATCAAATTTTCTGCTGGGGAAAATACCGGGTTATTTCTACTGGGCTGCCTGATCTGCCTGTTGGCATAGAAAAAGGCCAAAAACCAACACATCTTTATCAAATACCGCGACTCTCCTTGCCGCATTAACAAGTATACATCGTCCCGGTATGAGCCGCGGGCAAACGCCACAATGGTCAAGATATTGCAGGAGATGGTTATCAACCTGGACCTGAAGCCTGTCGACGTCGCTGTCATCACTCCCTACCGGCAGAACTTGCAGTACATTCAAGATCTGCTCGTAGAGCACAAGCAGCTTCGAAATATCCAGACAGGCATAATTGACGGCTTCTAAAGGCGCGAGGCAGATGTCATCTTCCTGCCTTTGACAGCCACTCAAGCGTCCGAACCTCGTTTCCGCCGACCCCCAGCGTCTCAACGTTGCAACTACACGACAGAGGAGCGCCCTATCGTCTTCAGGGATATATCACTCCTTACCGAAAGAATCTATAGTATATCCAAGATCTACTCGCGGAGAACAAACAGCGACCAGACATCTAGACCGGCATAGTTAATGGCTTCCAAGGACGCGAGAAACAAGTCGTCCTCCTTGTTTTGACAGTGACGCAAACCTCCGAGCCTGGGTTTACCGCCGACCCCCAGCGTCTCAACATTGCAACTACGCGTCAGAGGAGCGCTCTTATCGACTTTGAAGGTATCAATACTGTTGTCATTCCCGACGAGCACCCGGAACGTGGTGGCATCGGACAGTATATTTTCCCCAAATCTGCAGCCGGCATGTTCTTTGGCCACGTCACTCTGGCCAACGTGTTGAGTTACCACGCGCTCTGGATTCATCTGCCTCACGATGACGAGTTTGCAAATTGATACCAGACCCGTTTAATTTCGAGGAACGAAAGCTCACTGATGAGGAATATGAGGCTCTAAAATCTCAGTTCCCCAATATATATGGACCTAAGGAGAGTCTGCTGCCTCGCCGACGTTGTTGCATCGACACCATACATTGCAGACACTCAACCATACCGGTCGTTCAACTCCACACAGGCACAGGGCGTCTTGTTCATAGGTGCCGCCATGTTTCGATCTGATGGACTACTTGTCGCCGGCAACATGTTGCGAACTACGATTGCAGTTGGTGACGAGAAACAATTGACGTCGACCCTAATAACAGCCTCGGAGAAACTTGATGAGGACGCGCGGTAGTCAACCGATTCAGTCCTGATGCCAAGTTGTCTTACTTGGCTTGGCTCGCTACGCTTGGAATGCCAATGTTCCATCTCTATACCCAGCGTCGCATGGCCAATGGGCTATTCGATCATTCCCTGAAGCTTGTCTACCAGAATCTAGAAGACAAGTTTAGGTATGCCGATGACGGTGGCCCCTCCAACTTCCCTATCGGCGCCAAGATTGAAGAGTTCTTTGTCTCTCAGCACCAGGTTCCCGCGTCCCCTTCTGGCAAGCTATATCCCGTTTTCCCCCATTGCAATGACTCGCCATGCCGAAGGGACAAAGTTACTACGTCCCGGTAGGACCCCCGAGCGAATGCAATCATGGCCGAGATGCTGCTGGACGTGGTCTCTTTCCTCAAGCTCGACCCAGCTACCATCGCCATCATTACGCCTTACCGCAAGAATCTGGCATCCATCCAAGACCTGCTCAAGTTCCACAAGCAGTTGAAAGATGTCCAGATAGGCACCGTCGATGGTTTCCAAGAGGACATGAGGCGGATGTTATATTCCTTGTATAGCTGTCAATCGATTCAGTCCTGCCACATGTACCTAGCTTCCTATGTACTATCTATCCACGCAGAAATGCATGGTAAATGGCCTGTTGGCAATTCTCCCGCCTAAACTTAGGAAATCATTACCTAAAGACTAATCATAAGGCAATCATAAAATCATCTAAGGCATCATAAATTCAGCTAAATTTAGTCCATATCATCATAATTTTATTTCATTTTAGGATGATGTTTTGCGGTTATCATCGACGAAAACACTCAGTTTAGTCGGTTATATGCCGTCTTCCGCCCGCCTCTTAATATCCCTGAATACGACGACTCCTTGTTGGCTTTGTCCTTGGCCTTTTCGTTAGACTGCTCAGGGAGGAAGAGCCCACAGCACTGCCTCTGTGTAGGCTGACTGCGACGGGGCTGGACTCCAAGTTGGTACTTGAAAGTGGGGGCTTGCCATCCTGGATTGTTATCAGGATTGCTTTCCCACTGATTGTTATCAGGAGTTTCAGAGGCCCACGCGTCGCTGGAGGGCAAGGGTCCGTGGAATCCTACGTGAGTGCCTAGACGGGCTGTACGTCACCAGTAACTGTTGTCATTCCGCCGGTTATCGCCAATACTTACTGGCCACCACGATTCAGCTGGAACCAGACGCCGGGGCCGTCCTCCTGTTGGACTTTGGCGATAGAGCCGAGTCGTCCAGAAGGTTCGCGGTTCTTGAGTTGGCAGATCCAACACGAGACGAGGAACCTTGTGCTGGATAGAGCTTTCGGAAGAAGAGAATCTCGCCAGAAATAGCAGTAGTCTTCCTGGTTAGTCTGATGGGTAACACGGGTATTTAGGGGAGCGTGTTTACCGCGGGCGCATCGCCTGCATAGTGTGGGTCTGCTATGATGGCTGACACGTGGAGAAGTGCGCTGGAGATTCGTTGAAGTGCATGTGGGTGTGGATGGTGAGGTACGACGTGGAGTGGATGGTGTTCTGTTGTTTTAGAGCGTTTTTGTGTATGGTGTGGGTTGACAGGGCAGGGCCACGTGGGAGCGGATGATGATCTAACCAAGCCTACCTAGGCCAGTGGTGGCTGGGAGAGCCTTCGCTGGTCTTGGGTTGGTAGGCGTCATGTCCTAAAAGGTTTACGGACGTCGAGGTATTCATACTTCATGGCAGTGAATGGGCATAGGACAAAGTACGTCGGATCTTCCCAATTCACAGGACTAGTAACGGAAATCACAGGCAATGGCCACATGGTGAATAATTTGTGAAAGTTTTTCAATGCTACGGCGGATTTGGGGTATCTGTTAATCTTCAAATCTGATTTCCATTTGACTTCATCCCGGGCCCATAACCTTCCATGTCGTCAAAAAACAACCCCGAAAGCGTCTGTCCGGTCCCATAGCCTTATCAAGAATAAACCCGTGCGTGGCGTTGACTGCCGTCACTATTGGAGGCGGGCCATGTCTAGGGTCTAGGCGTGCGCCCGAATGCACCAAGCACTCGGGTTCGCAGAGAAGCTCGCGAGGTACTTGGGGTGCTCGTGTCGGACCCTGGGTCGGTTCCCTGAGAGGTGACAGGATGAACTTCTTCATTGACAATCAGAGAGCTTCCATGCCTATCATTTCCTGCCGCAGGGACGTCAGTCATGTCGACATCCCTGTCCTCCGTGTCGTTGACAACGTTCGAATTGCCCTCTGGGGAGATGCGACGAGATTGTCCAGGAGAGGAATGCTTCTTGTGAACCCGCCAGTCTTTGTGAGTGAACCGGCTGGTGCTAGAAATAGGCTTTGTTTCCCGGCGCAGGTCGCCTATGGCCCGGTGAATTGAGCTCTCAACGGTTCTCTGGATGTCCCCATGCGCCTTCTCAGCAGTGCTCTGGATACCCACGAGCGCTTTGTCAACTTGCGTGGCGATGATACCCTGAGATTCCAGAGTCCGCTTGTCAATGGCATATTTGGCGACGTCTTTCACCGAGTTGGCGACTTCACCGAATTCAAGGACCATGGCAGTTTTCGTAGCCTGGAAACGCTCGATAATGGCCAAGTCAACGGCCTTGATGATTGCGTCCTTGATGGTGTCAGCCTGCTTCTCACTGGCTTTGAGCATCTCGCGGCGCATTCGATCGAGATGATCAATGACGGCGGTATTGACAGCAGTGCTGACAGCGCTGTTAACAGTGGTGATGAGGGTGTTGACGGTGGCGTTGACAGTGGCGTTGACAGCGGCGTTGATGGCGTTGGTCTGATCCGCGACAATTTCATCGCAGTGTTGGTCAAGCTTGCCGACGAGTTCCTGAAGTGCTGCTACCTGCTGTGCCAAATCCTGGATCACAGCCTCCAATTCAGCGACAGCCGGAGCTTTCAGGTGTGCCTCGACAGGCGACTGCTCTCCCGCAGTGTCTGTCGCGACAACTGGTCCGCCCACCGGAGTGTCGTCCATTGCGATGTCACGGTCAGAGGGCTGGCTTGCAGTCATGATTTCAGGTGGACTGTTCGAAAGGTTAGCCGACGTTCAACATGTCGCTCAGTGCACTTACGAAGGAAGGCCTCGGGTTCGACTTGAGCAGAGTGGCGGCGACGACAAAGGCTCCTGACTGTTGATAACGCCGCTGCAAGATCATTAGCCAAGTGCCTATGACTTGCGACCCCCGTCTGATAGGAGTACTTACGATGAATAGATCTCGGTCGGCGTCACAGTGGGTAGGAAGGAGAGATGTCGTGCGAGGAAGCTCAAGAGGGGAGAGGTGAGGAGTGGGAGAAGTGAGGGAGGGAAGAGCAGACGTGAGGGAAGGGTGAGGAGGAGGGGGTTGCGGGGTATGCAGGTCCTGAAATCAGAGAGTCAGTGAAAAATTCGTGAATGCCTTCTCTGGCTGATGTCGTGTTTTTGGTGGTGAAAGCACCGAAGCCAGGACAAGCCCAGGAGAACCTACTATCTGAGCCTCTTCTACCAAATTCGGCCGCCTTCCGCTCCGATCCTCATCCTAGGTCCCGTTTAAATGCATCGGAAAATGCAACGCTTGCTATTGTGAGTCGGATCGCCATTGTTGTCGTAGCTGCAGGCGAGGTCCAGGAAGCTCATGGGAGAGTGCCTGGAGATGGCAGGGCCGATGACATTTTGGAAAATGGGTTCCATTTTGTCAATCGAGATAGAGAAAGGGGGGTTAGG
>JABFFE010001032.1:0-15594 GCA_013623625.1 Fusarium setosum | reverse complement strand
AGAATTTGACTTGGACATCCGCATTTACAGGTCACAGGGGGGTGTTTTTTTGTTAAAAACTGGGCCCCAAAGTACTGATATCGCCACTAAAAGCCCCACGTAGCTTTAAAGGTATCTTTACTAGTAAATTACTAGAGAAGATACCTCTTTTAAAGTAGCTTATTTATTATAATAAGACTAAAGTATTATTACTATAAGGCTAGAAGTTAGTTAGGTCTTTAAATTTATAAGTAAATAGTAAATAATACTTAGCTTAAATATATAAAAAGAACTTTTTAAATATATAGGTTACTAGAAGAGTAATAGATACCTTCTTTTTTATTATAATTTAGCCGGCATTATAAGTACCTTATACTTTAATTATATGTGGGGCTTATACGTTGCGTTACAAAAAAATCCGCCCCCCTGTGGCCTGTACTGATAGCGTTATCCACTTGTTTTGGCCCCTGGCACCTCATTTGCTCGCGCACATAAACAGTGGCGTCACCCTGTCCAGGACCCGGGTTCCGCGGTTGCCGAGACCGAGACCGACGTGGCCCATTGATAAAACCGCCGACGGCTCTTTTCTAGCTCAGCATGACATTGCTCATCCTATCTTCCGACAATACTAAGGAGCACGAAACTTACTGGGTAGCTTGACGTGTTACCGCCAGCTCACTCCTCTGTGGGCACTGGCTCCCCCGTAAGCTAATGCAAGTGCCACCACCGTTACACCATCGATAGCTCTTGGTTTCTGCCATGGCCACTTTCCGAGGCTTGCACAAGAATGACCTTGTTCTATCTGGCCCAGAAAACCAGCATATTCGACTGCGTATGTGGACCCTGGCTTTCTCGCTCGACTCCTCCTGTGCTCGGGATTCCGCTTTACCCACCTGTTCACATGTCTAGTCATCCGGGTCTCGAGGGCAAGGTTTACGGCTATAAACGAGTCTGGACTACCAGTGCTGGAAGCCCTGCTACCGCTTGCAGAGTGGTGCCTCGCCATCAGGAATGCCCTCCTCGCTCTAGCCGGTCTATTGCGTGTCCAGATCCGCCAAGAGAGGTGCCTTGTCGGGGCCCAAGACAAGGACGAGTCAGTGCAAGCATCTGCTGCAGCTCTAGAGAGATATCAGGTTGCACTGTCTACCTTAAGAGAAAGAGTCTCCACGCTGCAGTTCAGCAATGTCTGCGAGAGCGATATTCTTGAAGTATTAGGGTCGGCTCTGCTGTTGACCATCGCCGGCTTTCCAAGAACCATGCAGGCGGAAGACAGCCACGAATGGTCTCATCACATGCGCGGCATGATATCGCTTATCGAGTCATTAGATCCATCTCTCATACGCCAGAGTGATATCGGACGGCTCATCAAAGATTTAGTTGCGCGCTTAGACATTGGGGTATTTGCTCTAGGGCGGACGCAGAAGAGCCATAACGCCTGGTTGAGGTGGGATATATGCCCCCCGGAGGCACGCCCTGCTCCAGACTTTAGCCCGATGGAAGTGGTTGTGGGCTATCCAAAGTCCCTCCTCACCATCATAGCAACCATCTCGGCTATTTTTGAGCAGCCAGACGACGACTCTCTACCTTATGTCCTTGACATAGTTAACAGGCTATACCGGCAGGCCCAGCAGGCTCCTCATGCAGCCGCGGGGGGTGCCAGTCTATTTCCAGAACACGCCTTGTCCATCAACAACATCCCCGCCATTACATTGTTCAAGCTCGAGACTGTTCTGATGATGTGGAAGCCTCCTGACATACCAGACAGACTTTCAACACAACTGGCCATCGCTTTGACTGGTGCGTGGGAAATAATGCGCAAAGCCGCTTTGGTGTATTTCTGGAGAGGAGGCTTCCGTACCAACACCAACACCCCCTTGCCTGCTCATAGACAATCTGTCGTAAGTCAGTATTGTCGTGAGATACTATTTGGCCTTCGTATACTTCTTGACCTCTACGAGACCGAGCCTATTACCTTGCTGAACGTGATGACCTGGCCTCTCGTCGTAGTAGGCAACGAATGCGGCAGCAGCATCCATTTACAGGCCGAGGTGGAATCCATGCTGCGAAAAATGCAACAACATTTCCAGATAGAGCATCTCAAACAAATATCACCGATGATGAAGGAGCTATGGCAGAGATTCAGGGAATACGGAGACGGCGTGGACGGTCCTGCAGACGGCCTCAGTTTGGACAGCCTCAGCAGAGAGTTAGGAGTATGTCTGCCGCTATTCTAGCAGATATGTGGCGGAAAGCGTGAAAGACGTCCCTAGGGCGCGCCTTATTGATTCGGATCCATGCCCAGGTCCATTTCACTGGAACAACTGGGACGGATGGTAATATTATGGTTTCTAGGTTGGACAAAAGATAAGGCACTTACTCAGGCTGCCGCTGTCCACGATTGGTAGCTGCGTCAATCAAATTAAGCATTCGCAAAATCATTAGCCTTGGTCTCTTGAGCAACAGCGGATGGGCTCTCGTCTGGAGGCCAGTCCACATCAAACAACAGCTTGGTCGTAATGGTTAATCCTTCAAGACCATGCTTTGATGACTCCTCCTTCCCTCAAGGCAGGGCACTACCATTTAACTAAAGACATCTACGGCAAACCTTTCGTTCCGAATCTCATCTAAAAACTTCTTTGCCGCTGCCTTGTCAGTTCCCTTCGGCTCACTCATCAACTCAACACATGCTACCTCAACTGCGTTACTCACTTGCCGGCTCCCACAGACAAACAGCTTCGCACCCTTCTCTCGCAATTCAAACAGTGCTTCCTTCTGCTCAATCATCAGGTGTTGAACGTATTTACAACCAGCCGTCTCCTCTTTCCGGCGTGAGTAAGCCCTTTTGACGGCGACGGCTCTTTCAGCTTCCCAAGCATCAAACTCGTCACGATAGATATTATCGCCTTCATCACGACAGCCCAAAATGAGCAACGCAGGCGCCAGGGCCTGATGAGCCTTGATTTGGATAGCCCACTGCTGGATGAAGCCTCGGAAAGGTGCCAGGCCGGAGCTAGCTACAATGCAGATGGCATCTGAAAACCTCGTAGGTTGACCTCGTTAAGGCCTGGAGGGGCATCAAGCTGGTTGTGATAAATCAGCATGCCGATCTCACAGCAAACCAAGCCAGGCAGCATGTTACCACACCTCTTCAGCTCTCTGGGGTATTATATAATAACATCCGTGGTTAGGTATCACATGAAGCTCTACGGAAGGTTAAGGCCCAACGGCAATGGCTATCAAAAGAGTATCCTCGATGCATAGGGGTATTCACTATGACTCTTAGTCTGCCTTGTGCTTATAGCCTGAAGCCTCTACTAGAGCAGTATAAGCTCCTTCTACTACATCATTTCCATTCACATTGGCATCTTAAGCGCCCATAAAGCCCCTAGATCATAATAGAGCCTCGCAGGCTATTTTATCATCTAGCAGCCAGCTCAACGATACCACCAACAAGCACTCAACAAGAGTCTTATACATTTAAGGCTATTAAGAAAGCAGTATAGCCAGGCACTACCAAAGTATTCCAGTTATCATCAGCACGGCCATAATATAAGATCAAAAGCATGCCCCTTATGTTATGAGCATCTATTGCAAGCTTCTACCCAAGCTTCTATGATCATGCATACAACAACACCCACATCTACTCGCTCCATAACCTGATCATTATCCCCGTCAGGATCCGAGACTGTGGCCATTACAACAACACATACAGAAACACACAGAGAAACCCGTGTGGTATCTTCTCCGGCAACTATAATATCTCCTCCGGCAGCCAGACCAGCAACTCCCACTCTAGCAAGTGCAGCAGCAGCGCCTGCATTATAGGTTGATGACCCCCGTGCTATATTCCAACGATATAAAAAAGCACGAAAGGCCTGATATGCTATATTGCCTCGGGGAGCCATCAAGACCAACCAGCAATATAGGAAAGCCATGAAGCTAGCTATACGTTACTCTAAAGCAGAGTATGGCTAGTACCGTAACTATAAGCAAATTGGGAGGCATTGCAAAGAGGGAAATAGCATCAGGGACTAGACCAGGGAGGAAATGATAAGTTATCTTAGTAAGGCTGAGGCCGAGCGGGTTGAACATAATATAGAGAAAGAGATAGTAGGACAGCCCTTTATTTAGCAGCGAGGGATATAGCATATCTAGGATGCTACTAAAAGAGATCGTGCATTACAGGAAGATTGGTATAGAGGCGGGAACCCTCCCCATTAACATTTGTAAAATTAATAAGAGACGTAATTGGTATATATCATTCGAAAGAGAAAGAGAAGGCAAATTTCCGAGTATATCTCTTATGATCTAATGGCCTATATTGATGAAGTTATGAGGGAGTTATATTGTTGGGTTAAGTGGGCCTGGTATCAATTAATTATATGAGCCGTAAAATTACTATGCCTAAAGAGATTATTGCCTTCCTTGCTAATACTACTAAACATAGCCATTCTGATTAGCATTCGCAATGTGAATCCCTGCATTCTCTAAGGCTACGAGGGTTGGCTGATAGGTAGTCATCCCCACAGCCGGCAATGGCCAAATCGTGCCCGGGATTGCAACTGGCTGATTCCGATTCCGATACACTTCATCTCTAGCCTGAATGTTATGTGTGCTCCAGTGGGGGTTAATATCTGGGTTAACCCTCTGTTGCCGCTGCTGAAGCTGCTGATTCCAATACGCAAAATGCCATTCTCCCTCAACCTGATATCCCTATGGGCGTGATAGCACAGTAATAGGGGCCCCTTGAGGAAGATACTGAGTATTTTGGGCTTTCACGAGGGCTTGAGGATTCTGGGCATATAGAACATTGGAGGTGGTAGGGTCATTCGGCAATGTATGCTGAACCCACCAACCATGCATAGATAGAGGCTCAGCTCTAGGATGAGGATCGTTGGGGCGCCGCTCTCGCTGCTGGTTACTAAAGTTTATTACTTTTTTTTTTAAAAAAAAAAGGGTGCCTTAATTTATATTTATAAGCTATAATAATAAAACTAACTATAATTAGTATTATAGTTCTATAGCTTATATTTAATATGTTTGCGACCGCTCTCTTATCTACCTAGCTATCTAAATATCAAACCAATTATAGGTATACTAGCTAACCATGACCTACCCACTCGCTGCTCCTCGAAGGTTTCCCCCTTTCTAAAGTTTGGCTTACCAGCATCTACCTCGGATCGGTTGGCGAGGTTGAAAGGGGGATAGCGCCACTCTGTAAACCGATCAATCCACCCAGGGAGTGTTACCACAGTCCGGTTGTGGCTAAATGTGTCGAACCCCCATTTGCCGTGGTAACTTCCATATCCTGAGTTTCCGACGCCACCGAAAGGCGCGGATGGCACATCTGCATGGATGCCCACGTCGTTGATAGTTACTCCACCAGACTGTGTAGAGTCGAGGATGTGATCGATTTCCTTCTGCGACAGGGAGAATATGTAGAGAGCGAGAGGATGAGGCATGCGGTTGATGGTCTCAATGGCCGAGTCGAGGTTGGCCTTGATCACGGGGAGGACTGGGCCAAACAGTTCTTCCGATAGCAGGCTATCCGACAGTGACACGTCTGTCACGATCGTAGGATGAATGAACCTATCCGCCCGAAGGTGCTTCCCCGTGTACAAGATCTTTCCTTCTGTCTTCTGGATCAAGCCTTGGAGACGGTCAAAACGCCTTTCATTGACGATGCGGGCAAGCGTGTCGGTTCCGGTCTCCAGCATCTTCTTTGCCCAGTACGCCATCCGGTCCGTCAACTGGTCATAGACTTCTGGATCCGCAAAGACATGGTTGACACAGATGCAAATCTGGCCCAGGTTCTGAAGCTTTGCGTTTACCAGGCGCTTAGCGGCCATGTCAATGTCAGCATTTTTGGTGACAATGGCCGGGGCTTGCCCGCCCAGCTCGAGTGCCGTCGGGGTGACATGCTTTGCGGCTGCAGAGGCGATAATACGCCCAACCCGAGTGCTGCCGGTGTAGAAGATGAAGTCGAACTGGTGCTCCAGGACAAATGACATGTCATCCGGTGTCGCCCGGACCACGGCGATGGCCGACGTATCAAGGTACTTGGGGGCGAGTTCGGCAAGTAGGCGTTCAGTGTTGGGCGCCATCTCCGAGGGCTTCATGATGACGGCGTTGCCAGCGGTGATGGCGGCGATGGCGACGTCGACGAGTGTTGAGATGGGGAAGTTCCAAGCGCCAATCACCAAGACCAAGCCCAGAGGCTCCTTGCGGATCCATGCTCTCCCAAGCGTGCCATAAATGAAACCTGCCTCGGGCGGTGCGCAGCCTCTGGCCCATTGTTCAATGTGCTTGAGCGACTCCAGGACGGCTTTTTTTGCTTCGTTGATGTCAGCCATCAGGGACTCGAATGCGTGTCTGTGCAGATCCTTGGACAAGGCATCGACAAAAGCATCTTCATTCTCGTCGAGAAGCCAAAACAACTGCTTCAGCTGCCACTTGCGCCATTTGAGATCCTTGGTCTTGCCAGAGGCAAATGCAGACCGAAGTGTCTGGTAGACGTCCTCAAACTTTTCTGAAGTAAAGGAATCCATGGCTATGCTGTGAATATCCTTCTATCTGCCGGGTGGTTAGAGAAGGGTGACGTGGAGGTCCAATCCTTGCAGAGGAGCACTCACTTTCGGTCCTCGTTTCGAATTGCTGATGGTTGTTGATATCCTCTTCTCATAAAGATAGAGAGAGAGTCTCAGGCACACTATCAAAGAAGATAATTATCGTCCCGACATATGCAATACAATGTTCTCGGTCGGTCCCAACGGGCAGGTTGCTGGAGTCTTTTGAATCGGAGTCTGTACATGTGGACTAGAAAATCGTCCAAGCATGCACCTTTAACTTCCACCGCAGGGATGGTTATAAACGCCTTAAAGCTAACGCCAATACTCTGTACCCCCCTCTGGCTTGTTGGGAAATGGCCCGACGGTGATATTTCAGAGCGGGGCTTGCGGCGCTAGGATCGGGATTCCGCGGAGTGGTTGTTGGCTAGCTAAAGACAGAAAGTTACTCTTGGTGATCCTGGTTCGGTGGTGGTAGGGTACGGGCCGGTCAGACGCATCGGAGCGGAGACCATGAATCACCCGGGATCCGCGGGATCCTTTTCTCAGCATGGAACCATTCTTTGCCTGCTGGCACTCGGTTTCGCTCACATCTCCGTCGATATAAGCAGCTAGTTCCATCTATCGCAGTGTCCAATTCCATACAGACGGCATCAGTTTCCCAAGCCGCCGCAACGACATAACATGACGCAGGACATCGGTAAGTCATTGCCTTCTCCTGTCACTTGGTTCGCCAGATATTAACCTGTAGATTTAGCAGCTCAACTAATCAAGGAGTACATCATGAGGGATCCGGGTCTCCCTCGTGAGAACCCTACCTCGTCTTACTGGCAGCATGTTCCTCATCCGCTGGCTAACACCAAGTCTTGCACGCTGCCCGAAACGGCAGACATTGCAGTCATCGGATCTGGAATCACCGGCGCCAGCGTCACCAAGATGTTGCTGGAAAAAAATCCATCCTGCAAGGTTGTTGTTTTTGAAGCACGCTCCCTGTGCTCTGGAGCCACAGGTCGCAATGGTGGCCAGCTGGCCACCAACGCTGGCGAGGTCTACGCTGAGTACAAGACGCACTTCGGAAGCGAAATGGCAGGAAGAATAGCAGCGTTCACATTCAAGACGTGTGACAGAATGAAGGAGGTGGTTGCCGAGTACGCCCCGGAGGAGGGTGAGTATCGGGATGTGACAAAGGTGCGCACATTTCTGGACGAGCCCTCATTTGCTGCCATGAAAGACAGCATCAAGCAGATGGAAACAGATCACCCAGATCTTGGCGGCATATACAAGATCATCGACAGTGAGGCTGTTCTCAAGGTGAATACTTGCCCATGTGCCAGGCAGGCTAGCTCTAGACACCCCTGCTTACCTACTACTACTTCGCAGAAACATGGCATTCACGGTTCCGTCGGCGGTGTAACTCTCCCTGCTGGAGTCATGTGGCCATACCGGGTCATCACCAAGGTGTTTGAGATTTTGATGGCCAAGTACCCAGGACGGTTGAGCATTGAGACCAACACCCCCGTCACTTGTATAGACTATACCGACGATACGTACGTTGTTAGCACTCCCCGCGGAAAGACTCGATTCCACCAGGTTGTTCACTGCACCAACGGCTACGCAAGTCATCTACTGCCCCGTCTCCGGGGTCTCCTGTTCCCTGTCCGCGGGACCATGACAGTCCAGGATCTTGGCCCCAATGTGCCTAACAACGGGGCCAAAGATTCATATGGATTTCACTACGAGCCAGTCTATGACGAACAAACCAAGACTCTGGCTGACGGATTATGGTACCTGACCCAGAACGCCAAGACCGGATACTACTTCATTGGTGGCGAGAAGGCCAGCATAGACGACAGTTTGACAGGGGACGACACCGCATTCAGCAAAATTTGTGTCGACCACCTAAAGACCATTCTACCCAAGTTCTTCAACTACACTGATGTTAACGAGGACCCGTTGGTTAGTGCGTGGAGTGGCATCATGGGTTTCACTTCAGACAGAGCGCCATACGTCGGCCGTCTCTCTACCGAGGTTACTGGCCGCTCAGGGGACGGGGAGTGGATCGTGGGCGGCTTCAATGGCTATGGCATGCCCTACTGCTGGCTGGCAGGCGAGGCACTGGCGAGCATGGTGCTTGGGCAAAGCGTTGGCGATTGGTTCCCCCCAGCCTTTTTGATCAACGAGGAACGCCTATCGCCGGAAAGGATCACCAAGGTAACAGCAGAAATCGCTTCTTTGAGGTGAGATGGGTTTCATTTTTCCGATATGTCGGACAATCGCCGAAGGTCGTATTCTAGCGGGGATTCAACTCTCGCAGTTAACACAGCCTCTTTACATATCCAACCTAAAGATCGGCAAGGGGGTAGTTGATTGATTGATGTGGTAGCCACAGGCGTAATTGAAAGGATATGAGGGTTGAAGTGTCTAAGGTCGGAGATTATATATGAAGAGATTGATCAACTCCCCGATACCATTGGCATCGTTTCTTAACACTCATATCATAGCTTCCCTTTCCACGATTTGAGGGAAACTAATAAAGATGTTGCCACCGAGACACCGTAAAGATGAGCCAAAACAGCAAAAAAAAAAAAAAAAAAACACAATTGTAGAACTCTTCAAAAAAGCATGATTTTGTAACATGAATACTTGTGAGCAGGTTTATCTAATTAAAAGTCGACAGACAAGTCTTACAGAGTAAGGTCGCTGGATGTTATTCTAGACGGACGACACTATCACTAGCATCAAGTTCACTACAGTCAGCAAAGTGATGAGATTTGGATTGTAGCACATCCTGCTAGCTTAGAGGCGCGATACAAGTTAAAAATTAATAACTATGTCGTGTATCTCATCGGACGACGAGTATTCTGATCCCAGTCATTGGGCCTGGTGTCCACTCCATCTTGTCAGGATCATTCTGCGCAAATCAGCAAACGTGTCCTCATCCCAGCAGCCCCTGTTTGCTTGCCAGTGGCCAATGATAAACCAGGAAAAGTTGAAAGACTATTTGCTCGCCGTCTGGTCAACGGTCGATTGTCGCACAACTTGAGCAAAATCAACAGTTCCTTCTATGCAGTGGCGGTTATTATGCCTCCATATTTCCAAAGCATCGAGGTCAAGGCCCTTGAAGTTATGACCGCAGAAGTAGTAGGCAACAATAGATAAAATCAGAGTGATAATCATTATGATAGTACTCAGGGGTAGCGTGTCTTTGGTGGGTGGGAATGCACGGGTGATGATGAAATAGGTCGAGGTCAGGGTGCCTAGAAGGTGGACGCTCCAGCTGAAGCGGCCCGTATAAAATGGACCAGGGACCCATCTATCGCCGGCAAAGAGACGGAGGGCGATTGGGGCTTCCCAGATGATTAGACTCGACAAGGTCGCCACGGAATAAATGATGTCGCTTGCGTGCTCAGAAAGGGCGGGCAGGAGGAAAAGGTACGTCAAGGCCACAAGAAGTGCCGTGGCCATCAGGGGCATATTGGTCCGCTTGTGGACACGGCTGAGGTAGGAGCTATAGGGAAGGCCCCCATCTCTGGCAAAGGCTGCGACCTGGGTGGCGTAGGTGAGGAGCATACCACTACCTCCAATGGTTGAGAAGATGCCGCCTAGGAGGAGGAAAGCCGAAGTGCCGGTTGAGTCCCAGTGAGCATACAGAATAGTGAAAAGAGGGTAGCCACTAGACAAACATTTGGTCAGCCTCTATTGGGGAAAAACCTCAGTCAAGGGGGACGTGGACGTGTGTCTTGGGTGCGGACGCGTCTCGCTTGGGCCATGGGCTATGGTGGACGAGGGCAAGACAAACCTTTCATCTGCAGCAACAGCATCCATATCAGGGATACAGAAAGCAAAAGCTAGGCATATACCAAGACCCAAGACTGCTGTCCATGCGAAGGATTCGACAATAGCCTTGGGCGCTTGCCTCGAGGCGTCGTGTGTCTCTTCGGCGACGTAAGCCGGGGCGGTCCAGATCGAGTTTACGAACAGAGCAGCATAGAAGCTAAAAGGCACGGCAATGCCAGTCTCGGGCCACTCGGACGTGTTGGAGAACTTTGTGAAAACGTCGTGGGCATTGGCAAAGGGCAGTCCCAGCGTAGCGTGGCTCACGGGGAGCCCGATCATGAAAGCGAGGCAGGAGCAGAAAAGCACGGTAGCTAATATTTTGGGCATGATCGGGTTAGCATGTCTGACCCCACGGCTTAACATCTGCCAGTTCCTTTGGACGTCGAGCTCTTACCTGTGATGATCATGACAATACTAACTCGCTCCAGCCTCAGAAGCATCAAGCTGGCCCAGAGAGTAATGACGCCCATGGAGATCCCCATGAGCTGGGGTAGAGTGGGTTCATAGTTGGTGGCGATAAAGGTGATCGTCTGAGCAAGGCCTGATGCGACGGCGTAGGCAAAAGCAGCTAATGCGGTCGACAGGGCCAAAACGTTGAACCAGCCTACAACGAAGGCAATAGGCCGAGATGCTCTGTTAGGGGCCAGGGCGGCTGACCACCAATAGAACCCCCCGTTCACTGGCATAGAAGAACAGAGCTCAGCAACTGCGATGACTTGTGGCAGAATCATGACGTTGGGGATGATCCAGCCCCTACGGAATTGAATTAGTAGAGGTCAAGGATAGAGGGCATTAGACAAATAAGCGCACCATGAAAGTCCCCAGTAACCGGCAAACGATATCTGGTAACTGCCAACGATCATGATGGCTCCCAGAGGTCTATAGGACGGTCAGCAATGCGGCCCAGAGACCCAGAATAAGGGCTCGAGGGCAGATCCTACGATGTTAGAGCGATGACGATGCAGACTCCCGCCACAGTGCCCAGGACTCGTCGGTAGGCAGGCACATAGCCGAAAGCCGTGATCGTGCCGTTTTCGATGCTATCACCGCCGGCGGCCTCGACATTCTTCATACTACCAGATTCTTCGTCGAGATTATTTGCCGTCAGGTTGATGATTGCTGTGTCGACTGTTGCCGTAGGACTCAAGGCATGGGCCATGGTGTCGAGCTGGATAGTGTCCAGTGTGTTGGGAGAAAAAAAAGGCTGTCTTTGGGTGAAGATGACGGAAGGGAATGGAATGGGCAGAAAGGAGTGTTGCTTTGCATTCGAAAAGCCAAGCATAGTAGGATCGCATCTGGTCGTGTTTAGAGAGAAGGTCACCTTCTTAATACACTACTTGGGAGGAGATGGTGGTTACAAGATGAATAATGGAGGGTCAGCGACTCAACCACAGCCACGACATGAGGGATACTTCAGCTAGTACCAGGTTTCCCCTGCAGAACAAGTCCCGTGGAAGTAGACGGCAGACACTGAGATAACCGATAGGGAGGGGCCGGATCACACCCGCCTCTCCAAAGTCTTGTTATCTTGGCAAAGCCGATTTCGGTTCAACATGCCGATCAGGTAGGGTTCATCACATCAACCAAATGGTGGTCCAGTCCATTCACCAGGATTGTGGTTGCTAAGTATCAATGACATCTCCAAGAGGAGATTCATCAACATACGCGGATTGGGTGCAGCGGAAGTGTTGGCCATGATACCGGAGTAATTGCCATCCAGGTATGCATGCACCAAGGAAACAGGGACAGGGACGCGGTTTGGGTTAGGGGCGATGTACTAAAGGCCACTACTCTGCTCCACAATGCATACGTCGTAGTCCAGTATCTAGCCCGTACTGTAGCATCCTGGAGCATGCGGGGAGGCATGACCTTCCCCTCACACGCTTGCCCAGCCGAAACCTTCAGGCCAATCATTAAACAGCCGTCGGTGCATAAAACCTGGGGTATGTACCCATCATCAAGCCTCGTTTAACTAGCCGATCAGGTCAACCACTCGCTGGCTCAACTCTGATAGAATGAGCATGCAGCTGAGAACCTAGCGTCTCCGCCGAGTTGATACCGCGGTTGTTGAACGCGGCTGTGCAAGTGGACCAACCCACCCACGTAATGTGCACCATGGAGGATTGACGATTCAACTGCTGTCATGTGAGATAAGTCGGGGGACTACTGCCCCCCTTGTTGCCGACCTCCCCCTGGCCTCTGTAGAAAGGTAAGGATCTCCGATTGGGCTCGATTGGGTGGGCTAAATACCGAGGCTTGATATCCACTGCCCGGAGAGAGGAAACAAAGGGGGTCAGGAATCCCCCGGCTTATCTTACAACCCCTCTCATCCAAAATCGAGTCTTGGTTGCCACCGGCATTGCGTTGAACTTGGCTCGTCGAGCGATGCAACTGTCCCTTAGCCGGACTCCAAAGAATCGTAAACTTTTGCGTCACCCCGCCCATCGAGCCACACCCAACTGCCAGCCAGCCAAGCCGACTTGCTCTGAAGTTGAGACTGTGTGTGCTACATCTCAGATACGGATGCCACCTCCATACGAAGATGGCTCGCCGCCATGGCAGCAAATAGCAGAGGCCAAACAACGCGAGCGGGAGTCTTTGATTGCCCAGTGGTCTGAAAAGGCACTCGGAACGGCTATACCGCGTCTACCAGATTCAACAACCAAGAATGTCCGGAACTGGCCGGCCCAGAGCGGCCATTTGACCTCGAAGCAGGCTGAGATTACAGCTTCAACGCCAACCACGATCCTTCGGATGATTTCCACACAGGTCTGGACTGCTCAAGAGGTCTTCATGGCTTTCTCAGTCTGTGCCACTATTGCCCACCACCTCACCAACCCGCTCACCGACGTCTTTTTCGATGAGGGCCTCGCGAGAGCTCGGGAGCTCGATGAACATCTCGAGCGGACAGGTCGCACGGTAGGGCCCCTGCACGGGCTTCCGTTCAGCCTCAAGGACGTCATGAACATAGAAGGGCACCCCACGACACTCGGCTTCGTCGCACTGGCCGATAATGTGCCGCAGTCTTCAGACGACCTTGTCACTCGTCTCCAGGAGGCAGGGGCCGTTTTGTACTGCAAAACCAATGTCCCCCAGTCTCTCATGTCTGGAGAGTGCAATAACTGGCTCTATGGCCGGACCAGCACTCCAGATAATCGTCTCCTGTCGGCTGGTGGCTCCAGCGGTGGCGAGGGGTCTTTGATAGCGTTGCGAGGTAGCCCTTTGGGCATTGGAACCGACATTGCTGGGTCGATCCGGACGCCGGCCAATTTCAACGGCATCTATGGACTGTGTCCGACGTACGGCCGCTTTCCGTGCCATTCAGCCAACTACTCGTCCGTCGGCCTGATCAACGGAGTGGCTGGACCAATGAGTGCTTCTATTGACGGGCTCGAACTCTATACACGGACCGTTCTGTCTTTCGAACCCTGGAACTGGGATCCCACCTGCCAACCACTACCATGGAATGAGGGAAGCTATTCGAGCACCATGAACCGGGTCATGTCAGGAGATCTCTGCTTCGGCTTCGTCGCCCATGACCACGTCGTACTCCCACATCCACCTATCGAGCGCGGCCTAAAAGAAGTTAAAGAGGCTTTACTGAACGCCGGCCATGATGTTGTGGATGTCGAACTCTTGCATGCTGATGATGGGCTCTGGGAAACAGCCATGTGCATATTCTGTGCTGACGGAGGGCAAACTCTGAGAGGGATGCTGGATATCGTGCCAGAACCACCCATCAAGGAGATACTCATACCCCCAGCTTCGATGGCCCTGACAGCCGCCGAACTCGAGAATGAGTCCAAGAAGCTACTCGTGATTCGAGAGAGGTTTCTGAAGAGGTGGCGGGACACTGCGCGTCTGACCCGCACAGGCCGGCCAGTTGATGTCTTCATTCTCCCGTCCGGAGGCCATGTTGCGCCTCCACACGGCACAATGGAGTATTTTCTCTACGAGGCAATATCCAACATAATAGACTGGCCGTGTGCTACTATTCCTGTCGGGAACGTCGACGCCGTTAAAGATCCAAAGCCTGATCCAAACGACAGGTTTGTGCCCATGTCCGAGGACGACCGTAAGAACAGGGAAAAGTGTACGTCGTCGAGTTTAACGAAACTATTGTAACATAACGAATAGGACCCCAAGCTAACACTCTAACCAGATTTACCCGAAGCTTACGAAAACGGCGCCATCTGCCTACAGGTCTTGGGTCCCAGATACAGCGAGGAGGTAGTGTTGGCGAGCATGAGGGCTGTAGACAATGCGCTTGGTCGGAGGCCAGATGATGTATTGTAGAAACAGAGGATAGTTTTAAACTTGCAGCTAGCATAAGAGCCCGCGATATAATTTCAGTAGACATGGTGTCATCGATATGTTGAATCAGCCACTCTTCTCTTGTAGAGCCTTTGGAACAGCCACCATTGTGGGGATATATTGGCAAGACGATGTCCACACTCTACTCCAAACTCAAGTGACACTAATTATTGTACTGGCATTGTTCTTCAGTACCTGCTCTCGGCACCGTCTGGGACTTGAGCAAACCAAAGCGGAAACACCATCAAGGTGGGTGGGGGGGTTATCTATCCAGAGCGGCGGCTTAATGAAAGATGGGACATCAATGTGAGCTTCCCAGGTCGGTCAAGTGCTTTATTGACCGTACATCTTAGGATTCAGAATCAAGTCAAGTCATGCTCCATGTATCATGATATATTGTACAAAAACGTCCTTGGAAACCAGTCTGGTGCGGCCCAAGAATCCTCCTCACCCTTGCCATCTAAATAATGCAGAAGCCTATCTGTCATCACTGTGGCACTGGCAAAACACCTACCCATCCCCTCTCCGTTGTGTCCCACAGAGATGAACTCACCGGGGCTCTCCTTGGAGTGACGCCCTACGAGACTGGCACCAGTCTTGGTGAAGCCTTGTATGCCAGTCCAACGGTGTCCCACATCACGGCCCCAGTTGATGGCCTTGAAACAGTGTGGGAATGCGCTCTCAAGAAACTTGCCCATCTCCTTGTGGCCAGCAGGGTTCCCGTCGTCACCATCGGGCAGAGCCTTGCTGTCGTCATAGTCACCGACTCTTTCCACGCCCGACCAGCCATAGATGAAAGGACCACCATTTGGCCTTTGGATAAGCCAATGCCAGAACTCGTCAAAGCCCAGGCCACCACGCAGCCCCTTGGCCGTAGATGTTGAATCTGCGGTAGAGA